>JANEMJ010059657.1:0-16414 GCA_024361745.1 Cacatua alba
AGAGATAGACAATCTTCTCTTGCAAATGGCTTAAGTAGTTGATCCTGCCTTGGGGAAAGAACTACATGGATTACACATACTCTTAAGACCCTTTGAAATGTGATTTTTCTATGATTGTATCTAATACATACTTTGCTGGCATTAAACCATTTGGAGTTTAAAGTAGGCCTCCTCCTTCAGCATACAGGTGTGTGGGGGTAGGTCCACTCGGGAAAAAAAATATCCTTCTGTTTCTGGATTGGTTTAATTAAAAAAAAGTAAAAATAATAAAAGGTTCCTGAGTCAGACATTGTTCAGAAGCAGCCTTCAGGATTAGATCCATTTCCAGTTGTACATCTGTTGTTCTTTATTCCATAGAATATGTTTCAGATATAAAAATCTCTTGCTGTGTGTTTTGTTAGGAATGCATGTGTCAGAAATAAAAGAACAGGGGAAGCACACTGGCCCTCTGAAGAGAGTAATAATACCTAAAAGCTTCTGTAAGTCACTAATGTCACTGTCATAGTTACAGAGATTATTTTGTGTGTTTTCTCTCTCTGGACTCCTCACATGTTTTGCTTAGGTGTACTGTATGTGTTCTGTAGTTTCCAGAAGGCAATTTGTGTTTCTTCAGCTTTAGACCAAGCTGAAGACACAATGTTTGATCTATATCAACTGCCTGTTGCTTTCCAACTCTGCCTGAAGACCAATACATTTTCTTTCAAATTATCTAATCAGAGTTATATAGTTATGAACAGATATCTGCTTAACAAGCAGAAGGAAGAAGTAGAAAAATAAATATAGAGACTTACAAGTATGTCTAGATCTGCTTAAGCTCTTGTTTCATCACTTAATGAATTAGAGGCTTCCTCTTTAAAATTACAGGAAAAAAACAGATGTCCTTTAAAAAGATATAGAAGATGTGGTGGCTAGGCCTTCCAGAAAGCATGCTCTACCCTTAACATCAAAATCCCTGAAGATAATTTTACTCAAAGCACCATCTTCCATTTTTGAGATTTCTTTACCTTCTATAACAGCAAAACACTTTGTTGCAAGTCTAACACGTAACACTTTCTTTTTGACTAAGACAGCCTGTTGTGCTGGCCAGACTATGTTATGACCTTGCACTATCTTTGGTCATTACTCTAAGCTGTTTAATATCTGAAGTCAGTCTTTCCTTCTGGCTTGTGAGCTCTGATTTTGCATCTGCATATATAGAATCTCTCCTCACTCTAGCTGAGAAAACTTGCATAACATTGCACACTGTGAGCTATGGTTATTCATTCAGTATACCTGCATCTTTATGACCAACATTTCTCTGTCCTCCAGAGATAAAGGACATTTCCTATTGAAAACTAAAATATACCTCATGAAATTATCAGATGTTAATCAACCTTTCCAGACACTGATCTGTATTTTGGATTAATGTACCATCTACTACACCTTTTTCTTCTATTAGCCCCCACGGTGTGACCTTTTGAGTAGGAAGTCCAGTGATGTATTTGGTCTTTATATTTATTTATTTATTTTCCATGTCCATTTAGCAGCTGCTCCTGAGGGGCTTCTCACTACACAGGGGTCTGAAAGTTCAACCACAACCCCTGCAGGATACAGCTTACATCCTCTTTGTGCATTGTGAATTGCTGGAAACTCTATCATCCTTCATAGAATAATAAATAATTGCAATAATTAGTATTATTAATAATGCAAGCTCTCAGAGGGCATGAGCACTTGTAAAACAGAGCATCCGAAATATTTCTGTAAGCATAAAGATACCCCCCCAAGGAAATAAAGTAATCAGAGGGAAGTATCTTGGAACCAGTTAACTCTGGGAGAAATGTGGTGTTTCTGATACGCTTTTTGTGCTCTATGAAACAAAAAACCCTCACAAAAATCCCATTAATTATTATAATTATTGATTATTTTTTAGGCATTAAAACAACAGTCATGGTAATTAATGATTTTTAATTTTAAAAGCTTTAGGATACTTAGGTGAAGAGTTTGGTGGATTTCAGTCAGTCTCAGACTGGAGAGGTTGCAGAACACAAACCCAGCACAGCAAACACTTCTTTCTACAGTGCTGTCTATAAACTGTAGACCAAATAACACTGAGCAGCCAATTTTCTCTGTTTTGTTGCCTGACAGGAATACTTCAGTGTGGAACTCATTCTGTCCAGAATACCAGTGTCCAGACTACTTTGAGCATCTGAGTATAATTGGTAAGCTTTGGGCATCAATTCCTTGAATAGATGTATTTCATCCAATAGAAGCTGGTACAAAATTTTACTTTCAAGGTCAAAACAATCATTTTTAGGGAAAAAAAAAAAAAAAAAGAATAAAATGACCTTGCTAGTCTAGATTGCTACGAAGTCCACGTACATATGGCCCCACAAGTCTTTCCAGTGGTCACATCCCTTCACTACTGTTTGTAATATAGCACACGGGGGAAAGAGAAAACACATATCAGACTTAAGCAGATTTAACAGAGAAACTACAGGCTCCCTAAAGATTACCACAGGCTATCTCTAGTCTCATGAAGACATGGGAAGACAGGGAAAGACAGAGACCCTGAGTATGTCTGGGAGCATAAACTAGCACTGGGAAAAAGGCTGAGGTGGGCAGCAACCCTCTGGATTTTAGTGAGGAGCACAAGTGTGTTCTCCTCCCATTGGGCAAGTCACCACCATGGATCACAGATCAAGGCTGGAATCAGGAAAACTGAAGCAAATGAAACTCCTATCTTTTTGGGTAAATATCCTGAATTCTTTAAGTACTTCTTAAATCTCCTCGCAACCTCTTCTGAACAGCACAGGAGAACATTTTCATACACTCATGTGCATTTTCTGTTTAGTGATGAATTGTACCTTTAATACCCAGCCTCCTTATGCTTTGATCTCATGCTGCTTCCATGAATCCTAAGCCCATCTTAACCTCCTCTGTCTTCCTGGGAACAGCTTTTTTTACAGTAAAAACTCCTGTTTCAGCTGGTGAAGTGGCAACACTGGGCCTCATTGTCAGCTTTTCTGGGCTGGTGAGGTTTTTATGAAATTAGGCATATTTGTCTTGATGTTTAGTAGAGAGCATGAAATTCAAATCTGTGTGTTTGGCATTCCGCAGGCCAGCACTTTAATATTCAATGACATAACTTCATTGTGGTTTTGACAACACTATATAGGAGTTGTGCTTACCATTGAAAATTAAAGCCACTGAAAGAGTTGACAACAGCAGAATTGTGAATGCTTCCAGGCTCCTGAAGTGATTGTTATTCCAGTTTGTCTAGAAGTGCTTATTGTGTTTGTAATACCGTCAGTTCCACTTAAGGGCTACTTGAAGTCAATGCAATACAGGTAAGTATTACAGAAATCTTTCTTCCTGAACATTTATATCTCTGCGGCTCATTTGCATTTTCATTTGCCCATATGTTTATTGATTAGGTTATTGCTTGAAATCTTATGCAGGTTTACTGTTTATTTCCGTCTATCCTATCTACCAAGATTCTTATCTGGTCCTTGTTTCTCTCATATTTTAACACCTCAGAATCACTCACAGGTTTTTATCTTCAGCTCTGAGGGAGGGAAATGCTGTCTGTGTTCCAGAAATTGGAGATTGGTATGCAAGCCCATGAATTATGAAAACTCTATCTTAATTTCCTGTACATGATAGTCACACAGACTGATCTTGCTATGGTTTCTACAGTGAAAAAGGATTGTGTACTGAGCATCCAAACTCTGTTCTAAAACTAATAGCAACTGAAAAGATTATAAAAATCAACCACCAAATCATAATAAATTCAAAGTAATGCAACTATAGAGCTATAAAGTTTGTATCAATAAAAATCAGGGAATTAAGAATTTTGCTTTACCCGGTGACTTTAACATGCACATCACAAAGCAAAATTGTTTGCTCAGATCTTCTCTCGATCTCATTTTTTCGTATTATATCGTGGAAGATCTCTACACTGATACATAGGACCAAATGTAAAATTTATTTTTAATCGATTTGAGGCATATGAAACAGCCCTCTGTATCTCCATTGTACCTTGCAGTTCAGTGCAGAGCTTTCCTGATAGAGGGACAGTAAGACATAACCCATGATCCTTTGAGTCATGCAAGCCCAAAGGAATCTGCAACCTGATTTTCTTATTTTCATTAAATCTTCTCTCTGCAAGCTTGGAGATACTCACAGCCAATTGCCAGGTAGCATAGAGTAGGACAGCTATCCAGATCTCTCTATTTGGAAAGTTGGAGTTTCCCATATAAGCCACTGTGATGGCTTATGCACAGTGAAGCTCCTGATTTTGAATGCTAAAGTTCTCACTAACTTCATTTAAACTTTTTAAAATTTTAATGAAAATTTTAACTTCAATTAATATAGTATGGCATTCTGTCTGACTTTGTTGCAGTTAAACATTTAAACAGTGAAATAAAAATAATATGTAATGAGTATTCACACTAATGAAGAAAAAAAAGATTAAACCCTGTAAGATATGTGAAAGATATTGAAATGAATTTATATGAACCAAATTCTGCTTGCACTATCCACAGGAAAGTGGGTACTTTCTGGTCACAAAATGCAGGTACTACCTGAGAAAATTGCTTTTATTATATATTAAATTAAAAGAGAATTAGGTTTCCTTTTCCTGACTCTCATATTACAAAGCTGGAAGACCCATATTCTGAACATCAATTAAAATAACTGGGTTTTAGGTTAGGAATTTTCTTTCCTTTTCATCCCACATTTACTCATTAAAAATTTATTTCCAAACATTCTTGTGTCAACATTACCCTTTAACCCAATAGTTTCTTCTTCCTCCCTGGTGCTTATTTACCTTTCCTGTCACTCTTGGGCATTGCAGAAAACAGCTAGATTTCTTATCATGCTCTACTATGGAGTCATTCCTGGTTATACACTTACATAAGTTTTGGGGTGGATTTCATGTAACTAGCAATTTAGTCTGTGCTAATCACTTAAGCAGTGATGATATCAGTGGAAGGAACAGGGCAAGAGCAATAACAGATTCAATCTAGGTTGACACCATTGTGCATGACCGAACCTATAGACCACTGCCTACATCCCTCTACTGAGTACTGGCAGAACCGAGGCCAGTCATCTTAGAGATGGCATTTAAATATGAAAAGGCTAGATGAAGTGAACCCAGCTCTGAAAATGTGCCTTGTTCCATCTGCAGAGTACAGATCATTCATTGTACATGCTTTTCCATACATTGGATTTATTTGAATCATCCATATGAACAAAAAAGAAAAAAAAAGATAATGTGGAATAGAGAAACTCAGGACTCATCCTGCTGGGTTAAAACAAGAGCTAATATGTTCAGTGTCCTTTGTCCCATAACAAATTCAGTCTGCCTCAAAGAAAAAAACAGAAGCATCAACACAAGACAGAAAAGAAAAAATAAACCAAGTAACCAAACAAAAATTAAAACCAAACACAAATGAAACGGGCCACTACAGGTTACTGAATAACATGTCCCCAAGAAAGTATTTTTTCTTAATCTCTCAAAGATCGTAGTTGGCAAATACTTACTATAATTCTTGGAATTCATTTTGTCTGAGTATGTGTCTCATCCTTTAAGTCATGACATCCTTAGGAGAAGCAGGCTATCTTGCCCTGTGGACATAATATTTCCATTTTTGTTATTTTTAGTCCTTTTATTCCTTTGCTTAAGAAGCTGGTCTCTTGCTGTACACTGCAGATGATCTCTATGCCAAATTTTTCTTTCCCAAGTATTGAACTATTTTGCACAAACAAAGTGTCTGAAATGGTCTTCCGGCATGAAAAGTACTTGCAATTCCCCAGCCACAGATAACTCACACCTAGAGATTTTAAAGCATTTTGTGAGGGTGGGACTGGGGGAAATCTATTCAGCTCTCAAACTGAGATGCATTTCAGCCTAGAGAAATCTTCCCGGTTCCCAGAAGTTTTTAAACTATGGAGGTGCTAAGGCTATCCTATAAGGGTCTTTTTTAGAGTATAGCCAGACAATACTCCAGCCAGAGGCACTGGAGCCCTCTGCAGAAAATGATAAATTCAGAGCAGCTGAACTCTGGGCTTACTGTTCATAAATGTCTCTCTGCAGACTTCAAAATCTGGAATCTTCAGAAATCTTGTATTTTCAAGAAACTTCTTTCCAAAAATATTTTAACGGAAAGTGGACGCTATTTCCCCTCGTTGATGTAAGAGTTGCTCATATGGCTTTCACTTTCTTATTCTCTGTCAATCTCTTCCCAGTGGTTCTATTGCATTATTTTAAAACATCCTGATAAAATCCTATAAAATCTTTCTCTACATCTTTTTTTCCTATTCAGAAATCTAATGTGGTTCTAGCACAGGAAAAAGAAGCAGGCTCACATCTGGAGAGCTAGGTCCAGTTCTGGTCTCCCCAGTACAGAGACATGGGCATAGTGCAGCAAATCCAGCAGAGGGCCTCAAAGATGATTAGGTGTCTGGGGCATCTCACGTATGAAGAAAAGCTGAGAGAGCTGGGGTTGTTCATCCTGGAGAAGGAAAGGCTTGGGGGGATCTTATATGAATGTGAACAAATACATTAGGAGGGTAAAGAAGAACCAGTGACAGGACAAGAGGCAATGGACACAAATGGAAACTTAGGAAATTCTAGTTAAACACAAGAATAAACCTTTTAACTGTGAGGGTGGTCAAACACTACAACAAGTTGCCCAGAGAAGTTATAGCATCCCCATCCTTGAAGATTCTCCAATCCCTAATAGACAAAGTCCTGATCAAACTGCTCAAGGTGATCCTGCTCTGAGCTGGGGGTCAAACTAGAGGAACTCCAGAGGTGCTTTGCGATTAAACCTATTCTTTGACTTTATGGTTTTTCTCTGGTTCTAATCCCTAACACCCATGTTTCAGTCCAGTTTTCTTTCCTGGCATCATGTTATTAATCCTCCAGAATGGCTGATTCTCTCCTTAGATATTAATCCATGTGCCCATAGTGTTCAGAAATATGGTGACCCCCAGCTGACAAGTCCCAGTAAGTCGACTTTTTCATATGTGAGTCTGCTGACAGTTTTTCTTTCTCAAAACCACAGTCTCAACACATCTTTCCTCATTTCTTTTTCTGTTTGTTGTTTTGTTTTGTTTGTTTGTTTGTTTGTTTAATTCTTCTTTCAATTGGCTTTAGACCCACTAATGTTATCAGAATTTTAGTCTTAGTACTTATGTAGGACTTGATCCTATCTGGTGCCTTAATCTTACGAGTCATTCTCTCAGCGTTAATGATCCCTTCTTGTTAGTTCACACAAGGTATATAGGATTTGGCTTAATTTGAAACTCAGAAATAAGTCCTGAATTGTTCAGAAAAAAAAGTCCTATGAATTAGCAGAATGTATTTAATGAGAAAAGGCTTAGTAAATGCTTAGTGAATACGAGAAGTCTTCCAGGAATATCTAAGCAGTCTTACTGGTTTCAGACTATACTCACAGGAGCTACTTGTCATGAATTCTAGTCAGCAAGGTTGCATTTGTATTTCATGTTGGTACATGTATGGTGTTTATGGAAGAAAAAGATCACTCTTCTGACACCAATCTCCAAGGCTTCGGTTTCCTGTCCAAACACTGACATGTTGACAGATATAAAGCTCCCCATTTCTCAGGCAATATTGTTCTGATCATGATGGTTTTGACGAAATTCCAGCTTTATCCCCAATCCATTTTATTTTTTATCATGGCGATCGCTTCCTAGTTTCCCTCAGATTACTTAGTAGCTCAGCATCAATAGACAGTGGTACTAAAGGGAATACACTTTAGTGCTTGTACAAAGACCATCCATCATGGAGAGATGGATTTTGGTATTTTTATAGGATTCTCCTCCATGGTTGGCTGAATGCTGTTCTGCTGATGTCTAACACGGGGGGATTATAGGTGTCTCACTGTTGTACCTGCTGCTTTCATATTGCAAAGCAAGGGGTTATTAATAGCGATTGTTTTCAGCTGGAGCTTTTAAAGCCTGTAATACCAAGACATAGTCTTGAAAGTTGTGAAATGAACTGCCAGTTCTGCAGCAGAGATGACAGTTTTTAGCTCTGGCACTTTTTTTTGCCCTGGCACTTTTTTTTGCCTCAGTTGCTTCTTTTTCCCTGGGTAAGCAGACTTTATGTTGAATGCTTTTCCACCATTGTGCTCTCCTTTAGCAGACTGCTTTCTAGACATATGATTCCAAACAATGCTAACCTTTTTTTAATTCCTTTTTTAACTTTTTACTCATTTTTTATTCTCTGACGATTTATACCCTTGCATCAGGCTGTTCATCATCTATCAACTCACTCAGCCTTTCTTGTAGATAACAGCTTTCAGTGAGTGTCTTCAACCTGAACCTCTTGCCTAGGATTATTATCTGGAGGTATTGCTATATCCTAGAACTACTTGTCCCTTATTTTCCTTTTTCCTCACAAAAAGAACAAGTTTCACTGGTGAACATGGCAACAGAAATCTTCACTTTATTTATGCCATAATGGTCTCAGAACTATTTAGAAATGAGGTCTTGGGATGATAAAAGATAGTACTAAGAAAATACCAGCTCACCCCTGGTTAAATTTAGGAATGCAAGACAGAGAAAAGCACTGCAAGTCTGCAGTGCCCCTGCACACAATGCTGTGTGAAGTTCTACTTTTCCTTATATCTGTTATAGCAAGTAAGAGAACCAGAGAAGATAGAGAAAAAAGGCAGCAAGAAAGATCACAGGTATAGAATAGCATCCACGCATGAAAATCTGGAGCCCAAAAAAAGAGATAACTGAGAGATGATATGATATTGGTCTATGAAAACATTGTTCACTGGATCTTTCAAAATATGAACTAAGGCATGAAATGAAACTAGCAGATGGGAATTTATAAATGAACAAAAGGAAGCACTTCTTGGAACTCCTTTACTACAGGATATTGTGTATGCTAAAATTCCTATTGGTTTAAAAAAGAGATTGAATGAGATAAAAATATCCATTGAGAGTTGTTGTGCCCAAAGACAGAGCCTGTGGACTAGGAACTGCCTGAAACAAGAAATCTTTGGGGAATATTCTAGAGAAATAGCACTACATGCTTCCTGTCTTCACATGCAACTTTTCTTCCCCTCCAGCCTTTCAGTGGAACTGGTCAGAAAAAAATGTTGAAAACTGATTGTTATTTTAATAAAAACACTCAGTTATTTTAGTAGAAATACTCTGTGTGTGTCTGTGTGTATGTTTGCATGTACATCTGTATGAAATACTGCTGGAAATTTTTGCTTGAAGTACATTAGGAGAAACGTTGAGCATTGCAGGTTGTGTTTGAACATCTTAATGGAATATTTAAATTTAACATCTCAAAATACAATTGAACAAAAATTACTTTATTTCACGTGAAAATAAATAAATATATACATAAACAGAATTATATGTATGTTTAAGCAAAATGTTCTGACAGACTTGGAGCAAGTATGTTTATGGATATTTGTAAGAGGACATCATAAATTTTTTCAGGTCTTGTATTCATATCATAAGGCACTGTTTCTCCTCCATGACATTTTGTACTGTAAAGACTCTGTACTTGTTTCTGCATCAAAAAAATGTTATTACCATATAATCTTAGCAGACAGAGATCATAAGGACCTCACATTATTAAAATATTCCATTTCTCTCCCAGGGTAGGATTATTATCCACACTTACATTGTCTAGTGATTTTCTCCTATCTCTAGTTTTAAAAATCCAAGCAAATGGGTTTACTGAAAAAACAGTAAAATAAAATAAGCCATACAACTGCTCAAACTATTTTTCTCAAACTATTTTTATATAACTTTTTTACCAATCGAAAATGCCATTTAAGCAAAACCAAGATGTTTCTGGAATGTACTAATTTTGATAAAATTCTCCATGGAAATTTTTCTAAACTGTTCCAGGTGGTAGTGATAGCTGTGTTTACTGTGCTTCTGACATTTCCCTCTGCAAATATTCTCTTTTGCATGAAATTCCAGACTACATTTTGTTCTAAATTAAAACTAAAAAAAAAAAAAAAAAAAGTATTTAAGAGTTGGGATCTGTCTGAAAATTCTGTCGAGCTTTATATATCACTTTAAGAATAAAGGTCCTTTATTAATGCTTTCTTTTTCCTTGATTATGAAGCATGGTGAGAAGATGAACTGCTCAATTGATAAAAATATGGGTGACATCTCTACTTGGTACCCATGAAAATTCCTTTCCAAAAGGTTTCAGTCTTCTTCTTATCATTAACAACTCTGCATAGAAGCCAAATCCTTTCTTATTTGTAATTGCATTTTTGCTCTCTTTCCATGCAATTTGCTATGCTACAGACCAAGTTTACTGGGACTGTGGAACTGTGCTGAGCCAGACCAGAGCCCCGCGACATTGCTCAAAGAGGGTCTCAGACAACACTCTAGCATATCTTTGACCTGTGAACCTTGAACAGAAATGTTCCTGTATTCAAGAACGATCAGGAATAAAAACAATGGATGACTCAGATTATATGGGTATAGACTGAAGGCTGTGCTAGGAGAGGGGATACAAGTCAGGCTGAGACCCCAAAGATCCTGGCTCAATACTGAGTGTGCTGTCAGAGAGGGCTACCTCCAGATGAGCAGAGACAAAGCAAGCCTGTAATGTGAGCTGGCTCTTCCTCTTCTCCTCTGTGAAGCTACAAGGAAATTGAATGTCTCTCCTTTCAGAAAAAAAAAAAAAAAGGAGAAAGAAAAAGAAAAGGTGCTGAGAGGGGTAAGTTAAAGCTTAAACAAAGTTGTAGCTGCAGCTACAGTGTCACAGGACACAGACGTAGCTGCACGCAAGGAAGGATGAGCAATGCAGTCTGGCACTGACACTGTCTAGTCTCTTCTTAGAAAGCTCCAGAGCAACAAGTTTCACAATTTTACATCTCCATCACAATAAGTAATGACCTGACATTCACTCAATGATTGTAACCCCATTCCCTTTCTCTTCATGTGAGATGGAGGAATGCTGTCAGCCTTGCTTTAGCGGAGACATTGGAAAAATAAATGTCTTGGCCAAAATCACACTGGAAGGTAGAGCAGAAAGCTGGATCCATTTTACCTAAGTCCTGTCCTCTGATCCTCCTGTCCTTTCACAGCTCTCTCTGCCTCCAAAACAAGACTATTATTGTTATAATTACATTTTATTCTTCCCCGCTGTTATCAATCGCTGCCAAGAAAGAAAACATGTCACTGTTTTTCATTTGAGTATCCTCACCACATTCCAGTGCGAGTGCTCAATGCCACAGCCCAGAGGGACCCAGGAGAGCAGGAGCTCAGTCCTGTGACCAGCTAAGGGACACCTGCCACATACAACATCATCAGGTCTCAGGCAAGGACTTCAGAATTAACTCTAATTCCTTTCCAACCTTCAACAGAGGAATTCAGAGGAAGATGAAGTATCAGGATAGGGGGAGGGGAAAGGTGAGGCATTTTGTCATTAACAATATAGCCTCACTTATCACTTACAACTGGAAGTGCAGATAGCAGTTATTAAAAGATGTACCATTAGTACAAAAGCTCATTACCATGCTGTAATCCTTGTAAGCATTTGTGACTGATACGAATGGAGCTGGCAGTGTGTAAAGGTTTTCCTTTTTCTTTTTTTTACCCCCTTTTTTTTTTTTTTGTTGGTTTGTTGGTTTTTTTTTTTTTTTGTGGTTTTTTTTTTTTTTTTGGTAATTTATATGGGATTGAAAAAGGAACCAGAGATTCAGGGCTTGAAATATGCTTAGAGAAAATCTTGGTTTCAGCCTAATTAAAAAGACTGTTTATGTGTCTATAAAGGGGCTGAAGAGTCATGTGTGAATTTTTTTCCCATCCTCAAAAAATTAAGACTGAATTCCCCTTTATAGTAAGAGGTAGCATGACTTAGAATGATGTTTCTCAGATTTTTGTGCTTGTCTGACTTAATTTCTCCAACCACTTTTGTATTTTCCTGAGGTGCAAAGTCTTTTCCCACTTGTTAACACAACACTTTCCCTTCACTCATTGTCCCATATTCTTTCTTCTTGTCTGAAACAGAGAATTCTGGCTTAAAGAACAAGTCACAGTACAAAATGGGGCACTTTTCCAGACATTTGGCAAACTTACCCTCGAAACTGCCATTCTACCATGTTGAACATTCAACCATTTGTCATCAGACCTATTTCCAGCCATACCACTAACCTCCATTTTAACTGTTGGCAAATTATTTCATTTTTCTGTGTGTTTCACAGCCTCAGAAAAGCCAGGATAAGAACATTTCCTTGTTTTATGAAGTTCTCTAAGAAATATACAAGAAAAAGTGCTATAAAAAGCTAAGTAGTACTACTGGTAGTAATAATAACAATCATAATGGAACTAAAATGAGCCTGTGTTCCAAACTTTTATGCTTTTTTTCCCCTTGAAAATATCATTACAGAAATAGAGGGAGAAATAATGACAGAAAGGAAGTTGTATTTCCTTCTCCTAACCCAGAAAAATATTTCATCATGAGACTGGCTACCCAAAGTAATATTTTTTTCATTCCAAGGGAGTATAGGTGGCAATTAAGGCTCAGTATTCAGACACTAGATTTAGGAGTTACAAAATGAACAGGAACATCCTATATGCAAGCTTTATCTGCACATAAGTCACTTTGAAAATAGATTTTTTGATTTCAAGGATTCCTCTGCACTGCGATTTAAGATCAATGGGTAAATTGTGTAAAATCACCTTGATTCAGGGTGAAAAAAAATGCTGGTCTTTTCTTCCATTCTGAAGCCACAAATAAGATCAAGAAGAGAAAGACTGTAATGTCTGATACCTAACTACCTGCTGCTGCTTGTTTCTCCTGTCTTCAGGAAAAAAAATGCATTTTCTTGGTTATACACAAGTAAGCTCTAAGGGAATATTTAATTCATGTCACCTTAATGGGTAGAAACACTCTTTTACAAGCTTGAATTTCAAACAAATAGTCAACAGCGCAAGGCTGCCAACACCTGACTGAAAGGCTGAAAGGCCACCATGGTGAATTTTGGATGCAGACATAAATCTTATTAAAGGTATTGATGTATTAAAGCTAATGTTTTGGCCAAAAAATATCCTTCAGGCTCAGCAAAAATAGAAAACAAGCTGTTCTTTGCAGTATAACAGCTAGATTGTGTCAAAGCCCTGAAACTAGAGTACTTGACAGGTTAGGAATATGTAAGATGGAGGCTTCCCTGTAGGTAAAAAGAGTACCAAGAGTTGCAATCTATAGTGCTCTTGAAACAGAAAGAAATAAGACAAGAGGCTGTGAAAGTGAGATCAAGAAAAGGCAGAGACACAGTGCTTCATGCTCAGAGAGCATCCCGGAGTGCTAGACATGGTGTTTTGACTAAGGCAACTGATATTTATTTTTGGCCCTATAGGATTTAGGAAAACCTGTAGGGATTTGGGAATTTCATGTAAATAGCCTGCCCCAAGACTTAACCTGTCTGTGATCCCTGCGGTCTCAACTCAGCCCTGAAAAGCACTGCAAGGCCCCAGAGGCTGTTTAATCCCAGAGGCATGGTATGAAAGGTGAGACTCATGCTCTTCTCTAACGTGACCAAGGATGGCAATAATGAAAGATTCACCCTGAGATGGACCCGCCATGGGGTAAAGACTCCAGTGCTCCAATGACATCAGCAGTTGTCATTGCTGGAAGAAAATAATGGCTTCAAAAAAGACACCATTGGGCAAGGATTCAAATACCCTTTGACAGAGAGCAAAGCCCAGGGGCAAGCCACTGTATGCTCCTCATCTCCAAGCCTGGTAGGTGTGCTCATACTTCCCCAAGAGCTGTCATGTAGCATTCTACCTTCCTTTCACAGAGGGCTCCACAGCTCTTTCTGCCTTATCATCAGATCCTGCAGCTCACTCTTCTAATTCTTACGAGAGTCCTTCTCTTTCCTTCCCCTCAGTCTTCCCCCTCCTCCCCTCATTCCTCTGAATGATTCATGTTGAAGTTAGAAGGATTAAACAATATGTTATCTCAAATGCTGGTAATAGCTTCAGGTTAAAACCATGCAGGCTGCAAGAGCCACCTTGTTGCTTAAGTTATGCAGAGACCAGAGGCTGCAGAGCAATAGAATCTTTTTGCAGACTTTTATCATGCCCACTCCTATAATGCATTATAAATCATTACCTTCCCACTCAGCATCCCGGAGTCACCAATATTCAACAGCATGCTTTTCTTTTCCTAAAAATAAATTAATATATATATAAAAAAATTAAAAAGCTGAGTGAATTCACTGCTCATAAAAGTCAGTGTTTGAGAAATGGTGTGAATGGATGTTGTGTGAATTCACACACACAGTTCTGCAGTCACCTCACAGCCCTGCTGCCTGCTACAGCTCAACCTCTTTGCTATTTCTTGCTATCAGAGTCTACATCATTCACCCCAGTACTGCTTTATTCTTTATTATTCCTGTCTTTTTCATCCTTTCCCTGCAGCCCTGTCAAAGCACTTGAACTCAAAGCCTAATTTGAAGCCCCCTGAAGTTAATAGGAGTTTTTCCATTGACTTCAGTGGACTTTCGATGAGGTCCTCTGCGCTGATTCCCTAAATATTTTGCCAGTGCCTCCTTTAACCTGTTTGCTTATACCTAATGCTCCTTATCTCTTAGGAGCTACAATAGTTTTTAGAGTGGTGGATTGTGCAGAAAGCCAGAAATCTAAAGATTACTCTTTTAAAACAAGAAAAAAAATTATTGATTTACATTCAATCCCATAATAATTTGAAGATTACTGCCTGGCAATTTTTACTTTTTTTTTCTCAATATTGTTTTGTTTGATTGGTTCATTTTTTTTCTTGTCTTATGGATCCAGTTTGTTTTGAGATTTTTGGGTGGTTCAAATGCGTTAGGTCAACTTTTTGTCTTTTTTTTCTTCCCCCACACCTTTTTTGTCAGAACTGAAAAGAGAAATAATGGTAACATACAAAAAAATAAATCTTAAAGCTTACATTCCTAGACAAATTTCAAAACTCATGGAAATGTGCTGTCATTAAGCTGCCAAAATTCAGCCCAGGTAAAGACAGTTGAGCCAGTTTGGATATAGACTGCTTAATAAGCCCAAGCTGTGAGACATTTTAAGCACACACACACAAAACATGCCATATTTTGAAATATAGATGAGCACTTAGTGTGACACAGTCTTGGTCCATGAACAGTTTTTCTACCTGGTATGGTCAGAGATGTAACACATTAATAGTGCTGCACTAAACATTAGTGAAAAAGCAAGGACATGGAGGTTTTCTGTCTCAGGCAGATTCACTCATGTGTGGGTTATTACAAAAGTCTTTTGGCTGCAGGGGCAGGTTAGAAGAGCTTCTGAGCTAGTCCTGTTTATTCTAGACAAATCCAGCATACAGGACTGTTTAATGAGCCACACAGAGTGGAAGGAGCAGCATTTCTTAACCATCCCTCAGTGAAAATCAATCATTTCCCATATCTGAGACAGGTATCTGTATGAGCTCTACCTGTGCTTCAGGATTCCTTTACACAAGGCTTTCCAGTCACCTTGATATGTCCCAGGATCCAGTTACATTACTGGGTTTTATAATTTCTCTGTTAAAACACAGAAGAGGAGAAAGGCAGGACGAGACAAATGGCTACAAACAAAACATGAATTAGGGTCTATTCCAGAGACTGATAAATTGTGCATAATTTTAGGTTTAACATAGTTTTTCTTTTTAATTTTGTGTAATGTCCTTGGGCCTATCTCATCCTGTTTAATTTTAGATGTTTATCTTCTTTAGATGATGAAGTACCCTATTTCCTCAAAAACCTAACAGAGACAGAGAGAGAAACCTCTGGAACATGGTTCAGATTTTGACTGGACCCTCAAGTCCCACCATTATCCCTAACGGAAACGTAGGACAATCCCACTCTTCACATGGACATGTCCTCAGATGAAGTGGATGGATCCAATCTGCTGCCCTGCAGTGCCTCCATTCACTTTCTGTGAAGGGAACTGCCCAGCTCCTGCCTGTGCTGCTAGTGCTCAGGCACCCTGACAGAACTGAGGATAGGATTTGCTGTTTCTGTAACAGCATTCTGTTGTGGTTCTCCCTTCCCATAATGTTTTCTACTGTGTTTTCTTTTTTTTTAAAGTGCTGTTGCATGCAACGCTGAGAATGGATTATTCCTTGTTATGAATTTATACAGCGCCCTAAGGGTCCCTTGATTTGTACTGTAGAGCATCTCATGAATAGATCTCAGCCGGGACCTGAGAGCTATGAAGTCAGGCTGAGCAGTTCTCTCTTCTCTAGATGAACTATGAACAGAGGACTCTAGTGATATACAGAGAGAAAGGCTCACTGCTGAGGGGACGACTTGCAGGAATCTCTCCTTAATAGCCCAGCCAAATAAAGTGTTCAAAAAATAATGTGCATTTCTAGCTTTTTCCTTTGAGCAAATAACACCCCCCAAAATACATA
>JANEMJ010059657.1:16424-27423 GCA_024361745.1 Cacatua alba
CAGCAACCTTAGATGACAGTAAGCCATTTCATGTATACATGCTCACCAGCATATACCAAGAAGTATGGCTGAGTGGGTGCTCCCAATGATCAGAGAGGGCCTGCAGCTGTGAAGATGGTAGAGCAGTTGATGGCAGAGACTTGTATCTGCTTCCTTCTGCATGACAATCCAAAAAGGAATAAAACTACTCTGCTGAGCAACAGCATAACAGTGACTGAGAGCTAGCAAGGCCTGAAAAGTAAAGCTTATCTATCTGGACTCTCTCACACAAAGTTTAAGTTACACAGCTTCTGAATACCAACTAGTGGAAGTTTACTCTCTAAAGACATGCCCTAAGTGCTATACACAAACACAGTGTTGCCCTGGAAGTCAGGCAACTGAGTTCCTCCTGAGTCTGCTCCATGTGTAACATTATATCCTTATATACTCTTTCCACTGTCCAATAGGTATCTAAACTCTTGAAGACATGGACCGTCTCTGCCCCATGGATGAGCTCAGTTGTCTGCTTTGGCTATTGATTTTCCTGAAAGCATTCCTTGCTAACATCTCACAGAGAAATGGAGATAAAGGTTAAAACTGGTATATAATTCCCTGAAAAATGGTTGTTAAGTGAGACTGAAGTCCTGCTTTCTTCAGCAGCTGCTAGGTAGCTAAGGCAGTGGCACCTCTCAGCAAAGTGCTTCTACATATGGATTTTGTTACTTTAGAAAAAATGACATAGATTGACATTCTATAATCACCACCCCTGAGTGCAAAAAGCTTTGCACCAGGACTCATAGCAAGACAAACAGACAGTGGAATTGGGGCAATTTGTTTGCTTGCATTTTTGGCTGTTGGTTTATGTCATTTTTAACTGCAGTAGAGGTTTCTGCTAGCACTTGGAGGGTGATTGTACTCCATGTTACTGGCAGTCAGCATAGCTTTTCTCCAGGGAGAAAAGAATTCACAAAGCAGGTTGGAGAAAGAGCAAGAAACTGAATTCAAGTTTCTGATATTTCAGATGCTACCAGCCTATGCAAATACCAGTGGGAAGGTAAAGGTAATGTGTCTTGCATTCTCCCCTCTAAAAGATGGAAAGAAGGGTAACCCAGGGTTTCTGCTTCTGAAAGAGCTTTTGATGAATGCTGGGGAGCTTAAAAAGAAGAAGAAAAATATCTTCTTGGTGATACATTACAATGAGAGTGTCAGGCCATGTGTTGAATATATTCTGGCACAACTATTATCCTCACTAATGATGTTCCCATGAAAACATAAAGATCAAGGAAAGAAAAAGGAAAAACAACAACATCTTTCATTGTGTTGCTGTGTGTCTGATAAAGTCATTAGGGAAAACAAGAAAATGGTTTTTTGATGCTGATGCTGCATAGACATGTTTTCTGAAGGGAAATGTTTTCATATTATCCTAAGAGGTGAAAAAAAGGAGAGATTAAACTCCCAGGCCTCCCACACTGAGGGGTAATCTCCCTTAGCCCCTTTGACAGAGGACTGAATGGCTTGGATAAATGACAATAGAGGTGAGTAAAAGGGTAAAATATTCCTTTCTGTCTGGAGATATACAGAACAGGAAGGGGAATGACTCACAAAGGCCAGGGAAAAGCAGAGTTCGTGAAAGGAGCTGCAGATAATGGAGACAGCTCCACATTTCACTTGGAGTGGTTACTTGAACAAGAAAGATTGTCTTATCATCGTGAGGCTGGTACATCAGAGAACTTGCTTCCGTTCCTGAGACTTACACAAAGATACCTATAGCCTTCTGCTGGGAAAGGCTGAGTTCTAATCCATCCGTTTTACATATGGATTCTATGCAGGCATGGACCAAGGCCAGGGTATGAAGTTCCCATGTTAGGGAGCATTCAAGAACATTTTGTTCTCTCAAACCAAGCTATCAAAAGACACACTGGCTGAAAAGAAAAGATTGAGTCAGGACCAAATGCCCTGCAACCCATCCTTTGCATGTGCATGTCCTGAGTTTAGACATTTTTAGTCAGTTTACATGCTTTGAGCTCAAGCTACAGACACAAAATAGTAGTGAGAAGACCAACTGTCCCAGTGATCAGTGTGCTAAAGGACAATACTGATATACATGAGACCAATATCCAAGGTTATGCAGACTACTCCTAGCTTTGTATACCTAATCTTTTATTGTTCTGTGACAGGGACCAGTATCATAGCCTCTAAAATGTAGAATTATTTTCCTGAATAGTTACTTTGTACAGTTTTTCTGTGCAGAGACTATTGTTCGATGCATGTACTACAAGATGGGTATCTTGGCACAATACTACGCAATGCAGTCACTCCCCTGTTTTGACTCTACAGCTTGCATGTATAATAATGCATTGTGGATGTAAGAGTGGAGTCATGTAAGACTGAAGCTGTGTCTCTTACACACATAAAGTAGATGGTACATCAAGAAGCAGATGTACCACTTCTCATTCTCTGTCTACTTTGTTTGAAGCTGCCTTGGAGACTCTTTGGACCATGATAAGAATGATGGGATTTCACACTGGGAAAGCTGACAGATTTTAAAATTTTGCTATTTGTGGAAATTTATTATCAAACCTAGATTTTCAATAGCAATTAAAATGCACACAGCCTCCAAAACAAAAAAAAAAAAAAAGAAAAGGATGAAAATTTACCTTCATGTTTCAACAAGTTGGCCTAATTCTTCTACGCTGAGTAACCCCAAGGGCAAGGAAAAAACCCCAGTTATCAAAACATTGGTTGGCCAATTAAACTCAATGAGACACTTTTTGTTTGGCTGCAAGAATGAGATGTGGATGGAGTGAGGTTGAAGGAACTCTTTTAGGCAATCCTAAAAGAGTTTATATCATTAACTTTTCCACGGGGGACAAAAGTTTTCTGTGTTACGTTATCTGATGCCCACAGTCCATGCCAGAAGTAACCTCTTTGCCACCTGCAGCTAGCAGCCTCTTTAGATCTTTGAAGGCACAAATTAGTGCTGTCACATTATAGGGGGCTCTAGGAACAACTTTTCTTTAAAGGCATTTTACCTTTTTTTTTTTTTTTTTTTTCCAAATCAAGCCTTACTTTCCTTTCTATTCGTTCTTTTTTCCTTCATCTTTAACCCCTTTCTTTTGCCTCTTCATTTTTTTTTCTTCAACCTCATTTGGAAGGCCTGGCAGCCTAGATCTGTAATGGGTTTTCCTGCTGGACAGCTTTATAATTGGGACCGCAGAGTTCTGAAATCATGCCAGATGTGTCGTCATCAAACAGCAAAGCCCTCATTAGAGCCAAAGTTGTAAGTGCATGTGTATGTTTTCAGAGGAACTTTCCCATTAATGGCTAGTAGGTGTCCAGGAGCAAAGATCATTGTCTCTTTTGTATCTGGCCTTTAAATAAAAGATTTTACCTAGTGAAGCGAAATATTTTCCTTTGTCCCACTGTGGTTTCTGCTGTAATAGGGACTTGTCTATATCATTTGGCTTCTGAAGTGGTACTTGATCTGACAAGAAACCACTCGCCAAAAGCTAATTGTCCTTGGGTTGCATTATTTATGCAGGAGAAGCAAAAGTGGGATGTTCTACCAATTTTTTTTTCCTATAATTGTTTCTTTGATTCTTCAACATGATACAGCAACCTCTCCCTTTGAACTGCACATTGCTCAGCTGTAACATTTATCCACAAAGGATGAATTTTCTCTTTTCTTTTCTTTTCTTTTTTTTTCTTTTTTTTTTTTTTTGAAGAGAGGGAGCAGTGTTTTATGGTGCCTAATGTGGCTATACCTCAATGTGGATTTTGCATCAAACTCCAGTTTTATTTTTGCAAAGAATTTCAAATCTCTGTATTTTAAATGGAAGTGGAAAAATAAGAACAGCTGTATTAGACTACCCTTTGGAGCTGCTTTAAGGACTAAAGTTTGTATGTAAGTTAAAGATCCTTGAATGAAAAAATATTCTTTAGGTAGAAAGCAATTAAATCTTTCTGTAAAACCACAGTAGATAAATCTCTAGAGAGAACCCAAGTGAACTGATTAGCTTTATTTCTGATAGAGGTTGCTTTACTTTGTTTTTCCTTTAATATAATATAAAGACTTTTAAATAAAGCTAGCAGGATGTCCTCTACCACCCTTTTCATCTTTCTTTCAGAAAATGCTTGTCAAAACTGCATGCTTGTGTGAAAATCTATCAATTCTAATAAAATTTCATTATGAAGAAATCTGAGAAGATTGTTCTGATGAGCTTGTAATGGAACAGAATGTTCAGATGTTTCCATTTCAGTACAACCTTTTTTGTATCATTTTAAAGCTGCTTATAGTGTATAAAATCAACCATGAGTATTGCAGTGAATCATTTCACTTTCTTTGAAAAAGCAAGTTTCAAATAAAAATCATTATTATTTTATTTCAGACTCTCATTCCCAAGTAAATTTTGCATTTGTTCTATTATTATTATCAAGTTAAAAAGAGTGAACACTATGGAAATAATGTAATTTCCTGTGAAACAGAAAATACATTTGCAGCCAGTCTCCACTTTTAAAAGTACTTTGGTCAAAACATGAGTGGACAACTTTGTAGATCTGTGAGGTGGGGCTCATGCCATCTACTCTTAGACATGAATAGTTCTAAGAAAGTATCTAGACTGCCTCTGTGATCCATGGAGAAAAGTAGATGTCATCAAATGATTTACCTCATAAGCCTTAGAATAGGATGAACTTCTGGTGAGAGGAAGCTTAACATCCTGCTACCACATATATGTTCTGTTTCTGCAGCATGGAAAGGCAAAGAATAGATGAAAGTAAGAAAGATTTTGTTTTAACAACAACATAAGACAGGAAGGCTTCTGGGTATTTTATTTTGGTCCTTTTCTTATAATTTTTCTCAGCAAGCTTTATGCTGCATGTACTCCTAAGTACCCAGTGCTGTTGTTCTGGACCAAACCCCACACTCTGCTTGGTGCTATATAACAGAAATCAGACTGCTGTTACCCTGTCACTAAAAGCATACAATGCCAGATGACAACTGCATGAATTGTCAGGTAACAGTGTCAGTTTCAGAAACCTCAGTGAGATTTAGTATTACCATTTAGTATGTCTTAAATACAAATGAAAATGTCACTCCTATCCTCAGCCAACAAGGCAGGCAGAACAAGAAAGTGTCCCACTGTACAACAGGAAATGTTTTATTCACTCCTCCCACATAATCCTAATTCTGACCTCAGCTGTAGTAATACAAAATTGCTCTGCATTGATTTTGGATCTACACAATAGTAAATAGGACCAGAAACTAGTCTATATTTGTTAATAAAAGCATATATATATGATTCACAATAATGAAAGATAAGACCCATTACTTTTGTTGTCATTGTCTTTTTTCTCTTCTCTCTTCTGCCCTTTTGCCTCCTCTTTCTCTTCTTTGATCCAGTTGTGATTTACATCATTATAATTACATGTTGTCTCCTGGCTACTAATAATTCCAACTACTTGTCCAACAAAACAGAAAATATATTACCTATAGAATCTTGCTCAATATGAGGAGAAACACTTTTTTTTGTTTGTTTGGTTTTTTTTATTTTAAGCTGGTTTTGAAATTTTTCTTGGTAATGACACCTTTGCCTCAGCTCGTAGGGAAAATATAAATTAAAAAAAAGAAAAAAAATAACAAATGCACACACAAAGAAAGAATTAAAATACATAGGGGAAATTCAATTCTGTGTATTAACTCACAAAGGAAAACCGTGAGTAAAGTGCTGGGCTTATCATTGACTGTAATGAAAATAGATTACCCAACAAATCTATCCCTTCTGTTGATGCAGAGCTTTTCATAGTCTTGCATCAGAAATTAATCTGGACCTAAAAATTACTTGTATAAGAGAAACAATAACAGGAAAACAAACAAGACATGTGAGGATGGAATTATTTCTTTCTTTTTTTTTTCCATACATAGATGCCACGATTAAGCTTCTTGCATCACATTTACTCTTGGCATTTTCATGTAAGGAGTTGTAGTTTTAATTTTTCCATTCTTTTAATAAGTTCAGATTTCAATGATGAGAAAGGTGCATCTCTCCCACAATGAAATATAAGAGAGAAAGCACGCCATCCTTTTTAAAATAGCACGTCCTTTTAATAGGTAGGAAGCGGTAAATTTGTTCCACAGTGCCATATTGGATTGATCTACATATCTTTGGTTTATAACATCAAAGTATTAGAGTCTTCCTAAAATGAATTAGTGAGAGCTGAATCCCAACTCAATCAAAAACAATGACAAATCTCCCATGCATTTCATATATTTTGCCCTAAGCACTTTAGAAGCTTACATCAGGACTCTGTAACAGTATTTTGGTATATTGGAATACACCAAAATGATGATTGTCTCTCTATTATTGACAATTGGTTGATGCCCAGATAATTAAAAAAGTGGCAGTTTGCAAGAATAATCTTTCAGTCTCTAATACTAACTGCAATTTCCAGTGCAGAGATTTCTAAGATAAGAGTGGCCTTTTTATGTGTTAACATTGATGGTTTTTTCTTTCATGAAGAGCTTTTTATGAACCTTTGGAGATATTTAATCTCCAAATGTTCATGCACCAAAGAGTTCAACAACTCATCAAGCTTTTTGTCTTTACAATCAGAAGAATACCCTTCATTTGTTAGATTTGCATTTACCTTTTACTGATTAAATTTAATGTTCTCTATTTTTTATGTTGAAAAAAATGGTCATCAAATGTAATCTGTAGAGCATAAAATCTGAAAATCTTCTTGTTGACCTCCATGCCCTTTGGATCAGGCCCATAATAATTTCTGCTAGAATATCTCAGAAGAGGTCCAGCATTAGCTGGAAAGATCAGCACTTGTCATTCATTGTTTCTAAGACTGACTCTTCAATTAAAGAGAGGTAGACACTAGATGAGGAATAGTACTATGCTTAAACAAAGTGGCAGATTAAGATAATGGAGTTCAGGACTGTGAGAGGAGGTAACAAAGCAAACAGCAGGATCATGAGCCTGGATATCAGATCAGCAGACTTTGATCTAATATCCATGTTCAGGGACGGACTTTGAAGAGTCCCATGGTATACAGCAATGGAGAGAAGGTAGACTAGCTTGCTGGATGACGGAAGAGCCACCAATCTTGTTTCTCTTGACTATAACAAGGCTTATGACACCGTCTCTCATTGACAAGCAAATGAAAGATGAGCTGGTTAGATAGATAGTAAGGTGGTCTGAAAACTGCCTAATTGCTGTCTTAAAGGGTTTGTGATTTGCAAAGCCCGTGGAGGCCAGTTATTAGTGATGTATGCCAAGAGTCAGTACAGTTTAAAATCTGTACTAATTGACTGATGGGACAACACACCCTCAGCAAGTTCACCATGATAAGCAATAGGCACAAATGGAAATACAGGAAATTTCATTTAAACATGAGAAGAAACTTTTTAAATGTGAGGGTGATGAAACACTGCAGTAAGTTGCTCAGAGAAGTTGTGCAATTTCCATCCATGGACATACTCAAAATCCCTCTGGACATGATTCTAAGAAACTAACTATAGGTGACCCTTATTTGATCAGGGGGCTTGGTCTGGACCGTTTTTAGAGATCCCTTCCAACCTCAGCTATTTTGTGATTAAGTTAATTTTCCAAGTGAGTATGGTCTTGTGCCACCATTTTTTTTTCTTTGCATCTCAGATGTAAGTTAAGGGGCTGTGCAAGGGATAAACAGACCACATAATATGCTCTGGAGTGTTATTAATCCCCAGTTCATAAATGTTAATGACTTTCCTGCTCATGGCTAATCCAGACAGAGAAAAGTGGTTCTGAGATTAGAAGATAAATCCTTTCCTTCATGGCAAGCTCAAAGGACTCTGAAGCATTTGGGAAAATGACGTGTTAGCATCAACACCGATTCTGCATCAGGATGCACCAGCACAGATTTATGTTCCTGAGAGGCATCCCATTTATCACATGATCTGTGCTGCAAGATCCCACTTTGCATAGTCTTTTCCACAAAAGTTCAACCATTTTAAGGTTGAGAATGTAAAAAGGAAAAGTATCAAGAGAGACTGTAAGGTAAAATGACACACGCGTCCTGTACCTGCTCTCTCATTGCCCATTGCATATCCTTTCACTTGTTATTTTGTCAATGTAGACCATGTTGTCGCAGTCCCTCAAACAGCCCTTCATATGGACCAGAGCAGTTTGGAAGACGCCCAGGTTTTACAGTCTTCCCTGAGCAATCTAAGAAGTATAACTGATAAACATTTATCCAAGAAAACAGATGTGTGCCTGCTCATAGATGAATATACATTTAAGTCATAATAGAAGTAATTTTAACCAAGAGAAATTAAACTTTCCTAAGAGTTCATGCGGAAAGAGGGAAAGAAGAAGAAATATATCAGATTGATGCATATTCAGTCTGTATGTATTTATATGTGTGTACATATTTTTGTGTGCATGCATATAAATACAAGCAGATACATATATATATGCACATGTACGCACATATTGAAAGAAGAAATATGCCATGCAAACATTTCAAAGAGTTATAATTAATGTCTATTCAGACTACCATTTATGCGATTTTGTAAAAGTTTGAGCACTAGGTTTAGGATTTTTAAGTACTTTCATATTTTACCTTCTCCTGTCTTTGTCAAAAAAATAAAAGTTTTGCTGTGACAAAAGAAAAATAAGAAATTACCACAGCAAAATAAAAGCATTTCAAACACCTTAAATACCCAGGCCCAAGAACAGGTAATATAGGAGAGGTTTTGGTTTGCTGAACTCTAATTTTAGGGAAAGATATTGTGTTAATAGTAAGAGGGTTCAAATTCTTGTGCAAATGGCTGTATCTTCAACCTATTATCAGTACAATGTTCATGCAGTGAACAGAGTTGTTTCTGGTCTTGGGCTGACAGCTAATGCCAATAGTGTCTTTTTATAGTATATATTAATGAGCCTTAAGGGAAGCAGTAATGATGAGGAGTAAGGATCATGTAGGAATCTGAAGATATTTCCTATTTAACCAAATTGACTTAGCATCTGCAACAGAAACGGAGGCTGATTTCTTCAAAATGCCATGAGTAGGTCAGTTATAGGTTTCCAGATAGTCTTACAAATGGCTGTTTACAGTATTCAAAGCCCACTATACCCCATCAGAAAATGTTAATTACCTAAATCTTTTGTATTTTGTTGTTTCAAGTAGGAAAATTTGCCATATATAACATGAAAGGTTGGTCAAAAATAGAAATAAAAAGAGGATTGGTAACCAGAAGATATCCATGTATTTTTATCATTTTAGAACATATTTCACACTATAGAAGCATCATAGTCAAAACCCCTACTTTTTTATACATTAGAATATTTATTCAAAGAAGTGATATATTAGCAATTGAAAAGTTTGAAAGAATATATCTGGAATGGCTCAGTCCTGGAGACATTCCCAGTGCTTGTAGGAAACTGAAAATCATCTGAACCAGTTACAGCTGACACTAACAGTATATTAACTGAATATCCCAATTATGAGTATTTTGGTTGGTCTAGAATAGAAGTTAAAATATACAGAATATTCATAAAGGCCTCAAGGAAAAATTATGTTGCTTGCAGGGCTCAGAACAATAAAAAAGAGAATTTTTCAAGTGTAGTAGGAGCAAAAGAGATCCTGAGAGTGGAATATTTCCATTACTAATGGTAATAGAGAAAATAATAATGAAGATGCACAAAAAAAGACATTTTCTATAAAAAGTTAGCTTTCATATTTGAAAGCTTGTACCAGATTAGGTCAACGAAGTAGTTTTCAGTCCAGTAGTAACTAATAAAGATAGGGAAATATTATTTCTAGGCATAGGCCTTTACAAATCAGGGGGCTGAAATTCTCGTATCAAGAACCTGAGCATGGGCTGTAAGTGCCCATCTTCCTATTAATATGAATTTGAAATAGTTTTTTGGGGGGAAAAGAAAAAAAGTTAGATGTCACTTCTGGGTAAGACAGTGGAAAATTTTAGAAGACAGTCAACAAATAGAAAATTAAATTAAGAGAATATAATAAAAAACATTAATAATAATAACAATAATAATGTTTTACAGAAAATAGGTCCCATAAAACAAACTTGTTATGTTTGGGGTGTTTACAAGTAAAAGTAATTCTATTTCTATACTAATTGCTATAGCAGTTCTTATTTTAACACACTATTTTGATTTAAAATATGTACTTTCAAGTATCAATAAAGCACATACAGTACTTTCTATGAGCCTGAGAACTGGTTAACTGACAGCTGTGAAAAAAAATGTTATGATTGGAGAATCACCAGTGAATAATAAGAGTTTAGAGAAAGGCATAATGCTCATCAACATTTTAAACAGGGAACTAGACGAAGTTTAAAATAATTACTGATAAAATGCACAGATGACACAGTATTTATCCTTCTATTAGCTGCTAGAAAGTAAATATTAACAGTATCCAAGCAGCCATACAAAAGCATCTGGGTTTCTTGGTAAACTGGTCTCTGCTACCCGTGATACTTAGTTTTGTTACGTTTGGTTCTTTAAATGCAATCATATATACGGGAACAACATATGCACCCCAGACACAAAATGAGTCACAGGATGTTGGAAACTGAAGACTTCGAAAAGCGTGAGTGTGATGACAGTTTTAAGAGTGGCACTGGTAGAAGAGAAGCTTGTGTAATCCTGGGCTGCATAAATAGGGAAGAAGGGGGGAAAGAGTGAAGAAAATATTTTATTTCAGCATTCAGTGTTCATAGGACTGATAGTAGAATATAATTGTGGCATGTGCATGAATATAAACAAGGAGTTTATTAAAAAAAATGAATTGGGTGCAGAAAAGAGCTGTGGAAATGATTTCAGGTCCAGAGAAAATGCTTCACAGAGAGAGACTTAAAGAGCTCAATCTGTTTAGCCTATTAAAATGAAGACTGAGAGGTGACTGCAATACCACGTATCGGCACCTTCACAGGGGAAGAATGCTGGGTATTAATGGGCTTTTTAATCTAGTGGGGAAAGGCACATCAAGAACTAATGGCTGACAGCTG
>JANEMJ010059659.1:6192-21102 GCA_024361745.1 Cacatua alba
GGCAAAGGCTGCAAACAGCTGGAAGAACTTTTGGGACCATGAGCTTAGTTTAAAGGAAGTAAAGCACTTGGGTGCTTCAGATTCAAAGCCCAGCATCTCTCTACCTGCACAGCCTGCGGTGGCTAGGGCCACTGCACTTTAACCAGAAGCTGAAGCTTTACAGGGCAGCACCTTGGCTAACAGTACGAAGGTAAACTGAAAAGCAAACAAACTCAGACATATGTGGAATATGAGTAGTTTGGAAAAGCTATTTTGCAGGAGCCAGACTGTGTAAAGCCTGCTGATTTCTGCATGTATCCTTGTCCGCTCACCTGCGAGCATCCATCCCTGTCCCACAGTATTGCTCCTGGCAGCCTGTTTGCAGCAAAGCCCTGTCTCTGCTCTTCAGTCTGGGCCTGCACCACTGCAGCCACAACAACGCGTGCTTCCCATGAAATTCCCACTGACTGATGTAGGATTAGGCCCACAGGAAGCAATAAAATATGCTTGTTGATCCCAGGGTATCACAGGAAATTAATATATGACAATCTTTAACACATTGTTTTAATAAATTATAATTGTGTACTGTAGTTTAAAGACCACTGTGAAATCTGAGATAGGAAGCTGGGGGTGGTCTCTCTTCTTTTTCATAATGCCTTGTTTGCACGTTGCTTTTTGGGTTTTTCCCTTGCTCTTTGTACTACTGAATCCTTCAGACAGTCAGGAAAGCACCCCAGTGTTTGTAAGCAACAGCCTTCATTTTGTTTGTAGGGTCCATCCTGTAAACTAGAAACCTATACTAAACAGCAAGAGAAATGCGCTAACTTGGTGATACACTTTGCTGACAGGACATAGATAAGGTAGCAATATGAAATGGGGACACAAAAGTAGCCTACAGGCGCCAGGTGATTAATGCATAAAGAGGGGAGGCAGGGCCACAGCCGATTCTCATTAGGCTTGGAAACAGTTTATCATTAGCATGCTTTTTTAAACCTCAGAAGTTTAACAGGAGAAAAATATTCCTTTATGCCTCAGATCTCCCCTTCAGTTAACGGAGGTTTTAGGTTCCCCCTCCTCCCCCCTTCATTTCTGGAGAGGCTGCCAAGTTTTCCCAGGGCTAAAAGCAACAACTTTCTGTTAAACGTTACTTCATGCTTCTGGTATTAATCTAATCGGAGGCTAGATGGGGAGGAGGGGGAAGCAGCTATGAAAGCTGATTTCCTGCCATGCAGTGGGAAATCCGTCGAAAACTCAGATCTAACAGCAATTTTAACAGCTGGATGGCTGCTTTGGCTTTTACTCGCCATAGGAACATGCAACTGCGTACTCTTTGTTGTTGTTGTTGTTACAAAAAGAAAACATACATCAAGCAAAAGGCAAAATAAAAAGAAGGCTTGCAATTGCACGTACCCGATTAAAGCATCCTATTCGGCTGTGCTAGAAATAAACACATTTTGCAAATTGCCCCTCATTTCTGTTAACGTTTCTAATAAGAATGTTCGTGGAAACAGAAAACACACAAAGAAATCGTCTGGCTAATAAGCACTTCAACAAATATTTACTTGGGAAATGCTCCAGCAACCACTTTCAAAAGAGCCTTAGCGGGTTTGAGAATCACGCAACTGGGACATGGAAATAAAACTCCCTGATGGAGGTGAAGAAAAATCACAGCAAGAAGAGCAGATTGCAAACACTCAACATCTAAGCCAGATACAACAGTCCTGTGGCAGTTCATGGCCATATATAACCTACATCAGAGAACTGTTAGCAGCACCTTTCCCAAGCATGAGGCATGCCGGTGGATAACTTCTTATACTCAGCCTCCATTCTCTGGATAAGTTATTAGGAAGAGCTTGACTATTGTAATTGTTAATAATAATAGTTGGGAGGGTGATGGCCACAAGTGTAGTTCTTCAACTTAACTATTAAAAAGGAAAAAGGGTTTTTTTTCCCTTCTTTCATGCTTTTTGCTCAGCCTTTGCTCCACCTGTTTCTCACGCCATATGGCTCAAATCACGACATATTGCAGAAGATCTTTTTACATTGATGCAAAAAAACCCCAGCTTAATAGCATACACATGCTGAAATTGAACCCTGTTTTGTAGATAAAGCACAGCTATAGCTTGTTTATGCATGCTGTGTATACTAATAAGGATCTTTACCACAGATTATAATGCTTTACCTGCCCACTGGTGCATGCCACTATCAGAGCATGGCAGCTGGTTTTTATGTCACTAGCTGCAGCCAGCTGTTAGACTGAAAGTGTTAATAACCATTTCCATCGGTCCCAGGCTTGCATTAAGCAAACGGGAAGGCTCACTCTCAACCCCAGAAGCTAACACCCAAAACACAAAGTAGAAGCTGCGCTATATGAGCCGGGAGACTTCTCATGGGGCAGATAAACACAGGGCTGGAACATCTGATAGCTTGAAGTACTGATGGGCAGGAGAGATGAAAAATAAAAGCCTTGAAAACAAGTAAGACCATGAGAAAAGTTGCTGTGGATATTCCATTAGAGAAGTTCAAAGAGATGGAGCTCCTTAGGGGTGCAGTACTGCTGGAAAGGCAGAGATGTGTACAAAGAAAACTGTTCCCAGTTTCTTTATTATTTTATTCTTTCATAAACCCCAGCACATTATGCGCACAGTTTTTAAGTCAACAGGACCATTGCCATCGCTTCCTCTGTACTCCAGAAATTCCAGCTGGTATCAGGTTTTCCTTGTAATGGAAACAAGCTGGCAGAACTTCAAAGACTTGATAACAGCTTACACAGAGAAAGGACAGCAATCATTAGTTAGGCTTGGCTATTAAAAATGTTGTTTACACCTCTCATTCTTTAAGAGAAGTTGGATAGAATTTGTCAAGGCTTAAAATGGTGCCACTTCTATCTGGTCACAGCTCAGGAAGAGAATGGGAAAATGTAGCTGTCCTGGAATTTGTTTGGGAAAGGCTATCTAACAGCTCAACTTCCATCAAATACGCTGTAGCCAGGGGCTAGGAGCACCATGAAATCACTGAGCTCATTCGGACAGCTTTTAAATGGCTGAAAAACTGAAATGGAAGTTTTGAGAAACAGGGGTGGTGAGTACCCTGTTTGTTTCTTGATTTGAAGGCACAGAAGTCACCCAACCCTGATAAATATCGTCTTGAGAGCATGAACACTCCGAAGAACCTAGGAAACCGAGTGAAAAAACGTTAAGTGGAAATAAGCCTTTGATTGATAATTTCATGTATCCAATTCTAAATTTGCCTTTGATGGACAAATCCAGTTGAAACAATTCACCCTCAGTGTTGCATCTTTTTCCTTTAGTTTTTGAACACAGTAGGATTGTAGGTTCAGTTTCAAGACTGCCCTGACGTTCAGTGTCGTGCCAAACAGCATCTGTACTATGTTAAAGTGCTGTGATCCGTGCCACTTTGCAGAGATCTAAGACTTACCCTGGGGCTCACAGCAACCCGCGGCTGAGTATCTGTACAAATAAGACTTCTTTACTTCTCTGGAAAAGAATGTTTCTCTTTTAAAACTATCACAGTCCCTCATTTCTTTTCATACTCCTCTCCTTCTTCCCTGATCATAGGCAACCAAAGAAACGGCCTTTGTTAGCTTTTTCTAAGCTGGCAAGAAGCCCAAAGATCCAGCTGACAAAAACCTCAAGTGAGCAAATCCAATGGGAGGAATGCCCTTTTCAGAGCCCCCATTTCACAGTCTCCCTGTCACGGACCATCTCAATAGCACTACACAGAAGAGCCTTGCATGGCTTTTCCTTACAAGGTGAATCACCCTTATTCTGGTCCTTGTGCTTAAGTAATTAACTCTCATTACCCACCCACTGCTGCCCAGCATTTGGATGCCAAGTTCTGAGGAAGGCTGATGCGACACCATCAGTCCAAAACGAAGCTCCCATTAGTGGGTTCAAGGAGCAATCGCAAGGCCCTCCTGTGTCTCCCACCCGCTGTTACGCACGTAACGTGCCATGCCATACTCTAAGGCTACCAGCTTGAGAGGGCTGTGTTAGCCTAGACTATGTATGGTCAGCAAAAAGTCCCTGGAGTTAAACACGTGTACTGCTGTACATCCCAGCCCACTACCAGATTACCGAGTTTGCACCAATATTTCTAACATGAGGGAATCAAAGACTTCACAGAACCTTCTGGTTCACAGCAGTCAGCAATCGGAAAAACAGATGCTGTGAAGAAACTTAAGGCTCTATTAGCTGTATAAGGTGAATTTCACTCTTTTTTTTTTCCCCCAAAGGAATTTAGTGCTTTTTAAGGAAGTAAAGAACACAGTACATAAAGACTTCACCAGGCGGCACAGCAATCTGCACTATAGCTTCACAGCACGTAAGTGGTTCATCCTGCAATCACAGCATTTCGTATGATGTCTAAATAAGCACTCATTTCTCACACAGTTTTCTTTCCTGAACCTTTCCTTAACCAACACAACAAGCAAACACTGTTCTTTCTGTTCGTTCTCCTCCCCTTTCCTCAGCCGTCCATTGGTATTTACCTCCTCTCTCATTTTGGATTTCCTGTCTGTACCCTAGGGGAAGGATTTTCCTGTGAGAAACAAATGTCACACTGCTGATCTGTTTGGATGCCAATAGACCCAGTCTTTCCTCCATGTGAAGCAAATCTCTCATTTACCTGCTATTAGAATACTCCTGCTCTCAGATTTCATTTTTTTCCCCTGATCTATTTTATTTGAAACTACTCTGAAAGAATTCACTTTCTGGTCCCTAGCAGAGCTGTTATGTCCATGTAAATTAAGATGGAGGCAACTGTTCTGGGTAAATGAAGACCTAAACTGGATTAAATCTCAAAATTAAGACCAAACATCAGACATTTCGAAGACATACTCGACTTCCCATAGGGTCTTGCATAGCACATCTTTTTGGTTACTGTAGTTGGCCTTTTGGTCTGAGAGGGGGAGAAAAGCAAGTGGGAATACTCTGTATCTCTTCTGCACATGGACAGAGAGCAGGGCACAGCGATTCTCCCAGAAGAATCCAGATATAATGATATTAAACGTACGCAGCTGTTTCTGAAATTACCATGGTTGTTTTTCATGAGGGGTGAAATCTTCTTGGCAATTCGCACCTAATTATCTGTGGAAATGAAAGCCACCAGCAGGACATGGGAGGAAAGAAAGCTTGGCATCTGAGTGGCGGAAGTCCCAGGAGATGTGTCTGCTCACATGGTTGCGACCCAAAACTTGCTTCACCTCAAACACAGATCAGATCTTTTCACCTTTCCTCAGCAACCAAAGCGACCAGTAAACCTTTAGTCTCTGGGCTGCATCATGGCCAAGGACTTGCTGACAGGCTTTGGAAGTGCTTGGAGAGGACAGAGGTGCCACTTCTCTTTTCTGGCCCTGCAGAGGCCAGAAGATGCAATACCACTGTGCCATAATGACAGAAGAGTCATTTCTGGAAGATCATTGAGGAATGCATTTATCTGCATACACACTCAAGTACAAGGTCTGCATGCTATACTAAGCATAAGTAACACCAGCATAGTGTGAAAGCCTGGCTAAAGAAAGCAGTAGAGTATATCACTTAGTGCATTTTCATTTAAAGGTCTTCAGGGTGCTTGGTGTTTGGGATGTTGAAAATGCCTTAAATCTCTTTGCTATCCTCTTGTGGCACATTATAAGAGATGCTAGATTGCCATGACTGCAACAGCCCGACTGTGGCAAACAACAGCCTGTGGCTTTGACTCTGTGATAGAGCACTGGGGAGTGTTTTGTGGCTTGTGGCACATGCAGAATGGGCGATCTGTAGACCTTTCGGGTCTAACCGGCTATTACCCCTGTGCTTGTGAGGCACTGGATTGGATGACCCTGGTGGCTTATTCCACGTATGGGGTCTCACACTGCTTACTATTTTGTGAGAAATAAATAACTGCCTTCATTGTATTCTCACTTTGAAAGCTGACTAAAAACTTTGTTATTACATATGAAAGGATTTCTATGTACAGAAGCCTAAAGGTTGAACTCTGGGTAGTGCATTCCGGAAAGCTCAAAAAGGCCAATAGTCTGGCCAGTGCATCACCAGAGACCTATCCGGGATTCAGAAGAATGCAGCAGAATGACATACAGCCTTGCTTCACTTTACCTTAAGCTCATTCGCTTTGCATTTTCTGCAATGTAAGCACATAGGAGAACCTAAATCTACACTTAGTTATCATTCATGGGACTAATGAATGTCAGATTCAGACAGTGCTTTAATAAAAGTCAGGCTCAGTTGTATGGGAGATTATGCGGAGCCTGCAAACACTTTAAAAGCAGAGGAACTCTCTGTGGAAGGCACTGTTTAGATGGCCTTGAAATTTGTCTCTGTTGCAGTCCAAACTCATAACGTTAGAAATCTCTTAAGGTCATGCTTATAAATAGACTGCCAAAAGTCTCTTTCAAATAACTCATAGAATCATAGAATGGTTAAGGTTGGAAAGGGTCTTAAGATCATCTGCTCCCAACCCCTCTGCCATGGGCAGGGACACCTCACACTAGACCATGTCACCCAAGGCTGTGTCCAACCTGGCCTAAAGGCACAAGAGACAACCTTTCTGTCACAGCCAGACAACCCATTCACATGCTAAATCTAGTAAGAAAAGCAAACACTGTGCAAAAAAACCTGGATTCTTCTAAGCAATGAAATAGGTGACTAGTGAAGTAAAGCCTATTCAAGAGAGTGTGTGTGGGACAGTGCAGTAATCAGAAAGACGAGTAAAGGGTAACTGTGATTAAGTTGACTGTACAATAAAGAGAAAAAGCAAACCTTAAAACCCAAGTGCAAGTATTACTTTGTCAAATTCAACTCTGTAGCAAGTAAATATTCCTATGTGGAAAGCTCCAGTGGAATCTACATAAGCCAGGTGGACCTGGTTTGTGTTTTATTCTGAACTGGCCTTTCCCTTCTAACTGATGTTCCTTTATATTTTCCACACTGAAACCTGAAGTTGCATTCCCTAGAAAAGATTCACTTCTTAACTACAACTAGAAGCAGATCCCCACTTTATTACCACTGCAATAATGAGGAGATCCATCAGAGCATTACCACGTTCTGAGCTGGTCAGTACTTCTGCATAGTTTCTCTGTAGCAGATAGATACTGGAACCTAGTACTGCATTTTTCTGATACAAAGCCTTCCGAATTCAGAGCAGCTCCTTCAACACAAGCTCTCACACAGCAGTGAGAACTTCAGAGCAGGTAATGCCTTGCTTGCTTGGAACTCTAGGTGCCTGACTTCAGAAAACTCAGTTTTCATTCAGGCAGCAAGTGTTTATTTTGCTGGGACTTCTTAAATGCCTTCTCTGCATGCTGCTCTGATGTCCTCCTGGTTTCTCTTCCACATGAACAGTATTCAGCCACCTGCATGTTCACTCAGCCTGTTATCAAGCCCTCCACCTAACACGACACATTCTTTAACAGCTTTGTATGTGCCCTTGGTATTGGGGTAGTGGCTCCTATTGTTTCAGCTCTCTATTCCATAAAGCTTAATTGCACTTTGCAGCTGACTTACATGAAGGGTGGTTGTTACACCCACTACCTTCAGCAAGACTTCATGCAACCACCAGCATCACAAGATGCATGGTTTTAGTACCCAGGCAAGTCACTGCATTTGTGTCCCTCAGAACTACCCAACAGGACACTGACCACTGACAAGTTATCTCAAACACAGAAATTCCTTCCCATAAAACTGCTGGAGCTGCAAACCACCTTCTTCTATCTGACTACAGTAAAGATGCCCCGAATTTAAACGCAGCAGCTCTCCTTTCCTCGGCAAAGTCAGAATCTGAGTACTACAGGAAAACGGCCTTTTCCACTCTTCCTCCTGCCCTTTAAATCACTCTCCCCAGCTAATTCCCTTTTGCAATTAAACCTGCCAATGGGCTGTTCTCTTTGCTGCAAGAGCTGGATTTTCCCTTATTGCAGATTCCTGACTTTGTGAAACACAGCTCTGCACATTGCCAAATTATTAACCTGTATTGTCAGCTAGCCTCAATGTGCTAAGACACAGAATAGCCAAAATATAGTGGGGTGTGGTGGGGAGAGGAATTTTTTCCCTTTCAGTCATAGATTGCACTTTTGGCAGTGAGTAGAAGCTGCTTTTATACTCTGGAGAGCCCTTGACAATGGGACACCCATGTTCAAGCTCCTGCTGTGTTCACCTGAGAAGGTCTGGAGTTAAAAACCTCTGCTCCAAGTTAGGCAGAACTACCCCTTGAAAGTGGGATGCATCCTTGTGTCAGGTCAGATACCATAGAACTAACATTCACAAATCAAAACGTCCCATTAGCATTCAAAAGCAGACATTAAACACCTGAGTTAACAAAAAGATATCTATGTAAAGAAGAGTAACATTTCAAACAGTTCTTTCACTCCAGCACTGTTAAGGAGCAAGCATCATACTTCAGTAGTAACAGGACTGCAGCCCTAGTAGTGATGGAGTGCAGGCAGAAACCTTTAGGCTTCCACTGCTCATATGGTATTTCTAGACCTTTAGATGCTGCTTCAGATATGAGCCTCCTAGGAACTGACTTGTGCCAACTTGGCGCTCCACAGCTTGTTCAGGTTTTTTTATTGCCTTTGCTTCCTGCGTAGGGGCCCATGAGTGGTGGAATGAAGACTGCTGCCCCTTGCCAAGCTTCCAAAGCGCAGGATGGTGCTCTGAGCACAGCAGCAAGCTCTCCTTCCCCACACCATGAGCCCCTCTAGTGCAGCTGAACCACGACCAGAGCCTTAGCCTTTGCAATCATCTCCCTTAATACAGCTTCCGAACGCTCAAGTCTAGATTGGGCCAGCTCCCAGGCCAAGGAACAATCCCCACTTACCTAACGACACGATCCTGGGCTAGAACAGGAATGTCCTTTCTCTGACCCATTTGACACAGGAAATTCATCAGCTTTGGAGCTCTTCCACTTAAAACAGAGAGAACTGCGTGAACGCTGCTTGCCAAGACCTGCTCCATGGAGCACACAAAAGGAGCACAGTGTCATGGATATAAATGAGCCACTTCCTTGCACAAGCATTGTGGTATTCTTCAGCCTGCCGGTCATGCCCTGGCAGGAACCTCACCTGGCACCTATTTTTGTCAACCAACAGGTCATAACCTGAAGGCAATATGCTGTTAAGGGCAGACACAAGGCGTACACAGGAACAAAGAAAACTGAATGCACGGGCAGGCTTTGGAAATCCCATGGAAGTTTTATCTGATGAATAATGAGCAGATTGCAAAAATGTTTAGATACTTCCGGGAAGTACCAGAACCCATAACTGTTCCATCGCAGGAAGTTGCCTCATCATTAGTTAAAACAGTTGTGCTATCTCTTGCTTTTTTTCCCCTATGGGTTCATTAGTCTTCCTTTCCCGGCCAGACCATACCTGACATCCACAGGTGAGGTGGAGAGTTTCTCTCTGCATGTTGGTTTGTCCCATAAGCCCATTATCCTGCATGTGAGGTGTAAATTTGAGCTGCCTCAGACAAGCTCAAGGAGGAAGCTCATGCTGAGTTGATACCCCTCACTTCCCACATAAGAGATAGGCACAGCCACAACTCGGAAAAGAACAGTAACCCCCCCAAGTGTAAAGAGACAATGCAGGGGCCTGAGCCCAAGGCATGAATCCCGATTTCAAACAATCCCTTCTTTCTAAGGTGTGAACATACGCTCAGCCTGGGAGGTCACAGGAATTTGACACGCTTTTGTTCTTGCCAACAGCCTTTCCTTGGCTGTTTGCTCTCTGCAGTAGGCTATGAAGCCCCTTTTTGGGCACATGCACTGGGAATTGCAGTACAAGAGCTGCGATTTTACAAGTTAACGCATGTTGCATCTCCATGTTCCCATGCCTGAGCTGCTGTAGACTGTAACTGCTTGCACTGCCATGCAGCCCCACAAAGGATTCACACAGGTGACTGCCAGCTGGGAATTTTCTCCCTTTCAAGTGCTCAGGTTCTTTTTTACCAAGATTTTAAACCCACACCTTGATAGGTTTCTGAAAGAAATCCTTAACAAGGTATGGAAATGATATCACATAGAAACCTCAGAACTTGGGACAGACCTCTAATCCCTGGGGTTAATGGCAAAACATGCTTATGAGCCAGTGTTAACATCTATGCTTTAAACCTTCCCTCTGAAAAGGATCAAAGAATTTGTGCCATAAGCATATGCATTTCCCAGCCTGAGTTCAATAGCCTTCAGTGAAACGTCCCATACAGTTAATGTTTCCATTTATTACATAGTTCATCCTTGGCGTTTGAAATTAGTAACATCTTAATAAAATGGAGTTCTTGATGTACATATTTTAATATAGCCCTTGATGCATGTGTTTGTACCTGGTTTTTCCATAACAATACAGTGCTCCTCAAGGAATGGTTGACAACACGTAAATACTTACTATGCTTCAAAACTGGGCAGTCTAGAGAATGAGCTTTTGCCATTCAGTCACCCACTAGCTGGCAAAGGAGAAGAGGCAGCAAAACTGGCTGTTCTACCTCGCTGGCTCGTCAACATGGTGTTCCCATAATTAGCCATGCTCTCTGCAACCTCTGATTAGGCCAGTTGGCCTAAGGAACACCAGCTCTTATCTTCCCAGAGCTGAAACGTAGGGAGTCGCGGTCAAGAAATGGCACAAGCTTACCTTCAGAGAGACATGGCAATTCTTGGTGTGAGTGACCCGCTCCTTGAGTTTAATCCTCACTTTCCGAAAGCTGGGGTCAGGATGCAGGACTTCATTGATGAAGACATACTAACCCCTGTCTGGCTCAGAGTACACACACTGAAGCTGCTGGAAGGCGGAATAACCATACAGATGGAGCCAAGTCACACTGACATTGTATGGAGTCTATTTGGAGGCTTGGCCTCAATTAGCATATAAATGAAGCGATACACGCAGTCGAAGCTTGCCAGAAAATGGGACAGAATAATCTCACCAATTTGGCAGCTCTCTGGAGCGTTTAGTTTGTGAATGAAGAGCCAGGCGCACTTTGAAGCCAAGCTGGGGGTCCACAGCTTACAGCCAATTGACTTTATATGGCAAAGACAGGTCTTGAGAAGTGATGAAGCAGACCAGCACTTTTTCTGCTCTTAAAGTATGTTTCTATTATAGGAAAGTGACTTTAAATATACTAATAGTCATTCCAGTAGTCTGATAGCATTTCACCTGTTGCATCCACAGGCCCAGATGAGCTGTGATATGGCCCTCCCGCTGCAGGCTTCTGGCCATTAACAGAGTTTTATTCCAAGTAAAGGAGAAGGAACTGAAAGTTCACAGGGAAAACGATACAGAGGAGATGTGACCACATAGCTGCTGAGCTTGGACACAGACAGAGATGTTATTTATGGATCTTCAGGAGGGTAAAGAATAAGGAGACAAAAATAGAAACAAACACCTTCAAAACTGGCACACAAGAGCATAGAGGGAATGAGCAGCTGTATTCATTTGCTTACCCTCCGCAAGCTTTTTAAGGTATTTCAATTAAGACAGGGGGAAGACGACTTGTGTTTTTGTGCAAATGCCTTTCACATTTGTGAGGGTTTACTTTTCCTTCTTTAAACATTTTCAATTGTCAGGGGCTCAGCTCAGACGCAAAAGCAAGGAAATCTAAGCACAAAGGCATGCAGATTTTTCCAAGTGCAGTGCCGCCTTGCTCCTATAGCTACGTGGTCTATTTTGGGCAGGATTAAGTTTCTAGGGGAGAAAGCAAGGTAAAATGTAAAAGGAAAATCAGTGCTAGGCAAGAATGGTCTTTTTTGTTCAGGCATTCTAACCCTGATTTAAATACACTGCCTTGAAAAAAGAAATACTTCATTCTCCATTTAGATTAGCAACCACAGTCAAGCCTAGCTTAACTATACCTGCAGCTCTACCTTGTTTTCTGTCCTGGGACAAAGGCTCATCTTCATTAAAGGATTGGAGTTACAAGAGAATCTTACAGGTCTCTTAAAAGCCTTTCTGCACCCTTAGGCTAGCTTGCAGTTCCTCTCTGCACTGAGTTTGTCACTTCCCCTTGTTTTTAAGCTCAGTTTAGAGCTCCCCTACGATGCTGTAGCAGCTGCAATCTGGAACTGCACAGATGACTCATTCTTTGCAAATGCCCTGGGCCTCCTTCACTGCTGGGGTGAGGTGGATGCTGCACTTCTGCACTCCTGCCTATTTCGCCTTGTAGGCATCCGAACACGTGGTTCCTGTAAAGACCCACAAAGTCACTACCTGGATCCTGGACTTGCTTTAACAGTCAGACAGATAACGATCCCATCTGCTGTTCACAACTAGGAACGCTACGATCGGAATAACTACTTTTTCTATGATATAAAATAGTCAAAAAAACCTTAATGAAAAGCAGGAGCGAGTCTGCTTGAGCAAGAGCTGGGAATTTTAACAACTCAGATCAAAGAAATGTGTGGCATGCAACTTGATTTGGTGAAAAGAAAAAAAAGCAACAGATTAATGACACAAGGCAAGAAACACTGAAATATAAATACTCCTTGAATAGCTCCCCCTTTGCCCATTTCATTAACATTACCCACGCTTGGGAATCTGCTTTCCTGGTAAGCCATTTCTGGCACAGCTAGACAGCGCAAAGGGTGGTTCCTGATCTTGCACTCTGGAAAATATCCCATTCAAGTTTCAACAAGGGAGAAGTATTTCATTGAGGAATTAGCATTTGCTTAACCCACCCTGACACACACAAAAAGAGGAGCAAAGTGGTTCATCAAAAATGAATATAGAAGAATGAAATAACCCCATGACTCAGGGCTGAAACATAGCTATGATGCAAATCCACTAGTGACTCCAACTTGCATCTGTTCAAGTTAAAGGGCAAAACTGCTCTAATCTTGTTAGGTCTTGCATATCCTGACAACACCACTTGAACTGGAACAGCAACATAATTTACCTGTTGTCTCCATGCTTTTCTTTCTTGTGGTCAGAAGCTAAAACTAGCTCAGTCAAAAACAGAACGCTGCTTCCCAAAGTTTTGCTTTGTAAATACATTTCTCATTCATGCTTCTAGGCACGTAACATCACCTCCAGGACCATGAACCTTTTATAACCATAACCTATAGCTTGGAAATTGCAGCTTATTCTGAAAGAAAGATGCTAGCTCTCTCCTGAACACACTCACAAAAGGTCCTGCATCGATAACTTCATTAAAACTCATCTCTGTCTCTTTTCCCCCACCTCAGAAGAGAACCAAACCAACCAACAAAAAGCAAAGCAACATAGCTCAGTAGAGCAGGAATAACGATAACTACAAGGAGCTTTTGCTTGGTTTGTGTTATCACCACACTGCAAGGCCCCAGCTCTATTTGCAGGTAAGGAGCATTCAGAGGACCAGCTCTGTTTGGCCCAACCCTTCTTTATGCTCCAACAGCAAAATGAGATGATGCAACACAAGTATCATTGTATGGGCTTCAGCTACTTGTGTCAAATGAGTTAAATAATAAGCTGCAAAGGAAGTCTGGTACCGAGCTTCTGATACTCTTTATGGGTTCCACTTATAAGCAAGTGACTAATGACCTTCAACACACAAGATGCAGCCTGGGGACATGTGCACCTCTTTGGTGTTATACCATGGACAGGAGCCACATGCGTGTCTCTCATCTGACATGATTCCCAACCTCTGGCTCACCCTGATTTTAACTGCTTCCTTTGGTGTCCAAGGGCAGGGAAGCAGCAAGGGCGTGCGGGCAGGACTCACACCACCTTTCCAGGGACCACCACAGGGCCAGCCTGTCACACAATCACATTGCTCATCACCTTCCTCTGCTCCCTTCGATGGCTACCAGAGCTGCAACCAGCCCTGGCACCAGCTCCAGCCTCTGGGGCAGCTTCCAGTTCGGAAAGCGTATGCGATAAACTGTTTGCAAGCCTTCACAAAGCCCCACCGGTTTCTATCGAGCCTTTCTGTGACTATTGCTGTAGGAATGGGTCAGGAACAAGGCCGATTTGTCATTCAAAAGGAACTAATGTGCAAACCAAAGATCTCAGAAGTCAACAACCTTTGTGACGTTCCGTGTAAACTACAGAGCCCAGCTGCAAAATAACAGTTGGGTTTCAGCTATAAACACACTGACTTTTACAGGGGGGGTTATATACCTATTTTGGTTAAGTTATTTATTCTACAGGAAAAATGCTATTTGTAAGGCCCTGGGAAGGCAGGGGGATGAAAGGATTAAAGGAAGCACCGCTTGTGTTGTGAGAAGCTGCTTCACCTCTAAACTCGGAAAGGGACTCTATAATAAACATGTCACAAAGCCACAAATTTGGAGAGTCTTCAAGAAAACCGTGCTGCCTTTTGGGTTTTTAAGGGGAAAAATAAATCTCACTGCTCTTCCATCAGGATATTTAAAGCTACTTTCCTGCCTTTAAAAGCACACCCTGTTTTTCATTTCCTGGCTGGAGGGGGGAAGGAACCCACAGAGATACAGAAATTACAGCCAAAGATAAAGAAGAATAGTACATGTTTTAGTATCTGCGTAAGATAAATGAAATGAAAACTGGATAGAATATAAAGAAGAGGAGAAGAAAGAGACAGACTGCCCAGGTCAAAGACTCTCAGATTCAAAACTGTTAAGACAGGAAAACCTACTCAAGCTGTAAATCCTGTGCAGCCTTAATACAAACTGTGTATTTAAAATGGATTAATCTCACATAGTAAGTTGCTGTGTAAGGGTGAAGTCCACACTGAAACAAGGGTGGCTGTAACCAAAGGAGGCTTCTAAATGAAAACAAGTGATACCTGTCATCTTTATGAGACTAAAACAAATACATACTAAAATGTGACATTTCTCATGCTATCCCTATTTTATCTCAGAGAAGTCCAGCTTCTTCCATAATTAAAAATGAAAACCAGGCTATCTAGGTTTCTATAAAAGCATTCCAAGTGCAAAACAAAAAATGAGGTATTTGGGTTTTATTTTCAGATTTCT
>JANEMJ010059660.1:0-32478 GCA_024361745.1 Cacatua alba
TCACCAGCCTGTTGAAATGCTATTAACCAGCATATCTCCAAGAAGGGCAGAGAGATGTATTCATTTTAGACCAGATATTTCACAGACATTGAACTATTTCTTTCATTATTAGTTTCTCTGCTGCCTCGGGACAACTGTCTCTCACTTCTTCTAGAAGTAAATACAACTTTTCAGTGCTTTTATTTTCAACAGAAATGGGAGTCTATGAAAAATGGGAAAAAATATAAAGTAGAACATCACCGCTGTCATTTTGAAGCATCCCAGCAGTGGACAGGGAAGAGAAGATGAGACTACGTGCAGTGTGGCTTTCTGGTCTGTCACTACTGTAAGATATTCACTGCATTACAATAGGCAAAACAAATCTCCCCTTTTCCTATTCTTTCTTCGCTAACATTGTATTTCAAAGCCCTACATATAAAAGGAAGTTTCCTGTGGAATAGTTAATTGTCTCATTCAATAGGAAATATTTCCACTTGGTACAGCAGACAAACTCCACTTCACATTTTCTCCACAAGGAATTAGAGAACAATGTGATATCAGTGCAAGTGAACCCACAGCTCCAGGTTATCTAACAGTAAAAGTCATTTCCACCATAGTAATATTTTTTAAATACAAATCCAATTGGGAACATTTCCAAGTATTTCAACAGATTTTTCAAAGTTGGAGAAATCCTCCATGAAACACAGGAGCAGTCAACTGCTGTGTCTCACAGAACTATTTAATGGAAAAAGGAGACATTGTAGCAATACTATTTTTAAGCATTAGTTACACAAGTGCTGACTCATTAGTCCACTTGATCTAAAACAGGTTCCTACCAGGCTTTCCCTTAAGATAAATTTAATTACTTGTGAGCAATCCAAATGACTATTCTTATAAAGTACATACACACACACACATACACACACAGGGGTATACTAAACAAAGAGCATAATTCACAGTTAAGCACAGGTAGGACCAAAGATCATGAAAAAACCTCCTCAGGGACAGCAAAAAACCCCACCAAATAACTTTGCCCAGCATCCTAAGATGCTAACTCAAGACAAGTAGGAGAGTTAGCATGAGAATAATATAACAGAAGAGCTTTTAAAACTCATTTCATCTGTTATTTAAAATATGATCCAACGATTACATCTTCAGAATTTATAAGTACCTACACTGAAATTTAGTTAAACATCTATTTCTACTTTCATGAAATTTGACGCCTCTTTCTTGCAAAAGAAGTAGATGTGGAACTCACAAGAACAGACTGCTCACTTGTAGCATAGTAATAATAGTCTTAAAGGTAAATGAGTCAGATGCTCTTGTCATCCTGTCACTGCAAAAGTGTTTTAAGCCTATAGAATGAATCGGTGAACGACGTATAAACCAAAAAAATCCTTTTTAAGCAGGTGTTCTTCAGACATGTATTTGCATACATGCTGTGATAAGCTAGATAGTATCTTTGTGAGTGGACATGAGGAGGAAAGAGCTAACTGCTCAACGAAGTCACCACAAGATAGGGACACTAAACAGGTAACAGTAGCAAGCCAGCGGACTCTTCCACTCAATGGCAGTATGCAGCCCTCTATCATAAACAGAATTTCCCAATACAATTAAGGTCAATGCCTACTAAAAAGGCCAGAGCTATGAACTACTACTACACTAGTAATTTCTAAAGCTCGTGAAAATTAACTGGAAGGATGAAATTAATTATGAGCAACCCAAACATCAGTTAGCTTCTGTACATAAGAGATCAAAGACATTCATTAGCTCATTCATTTTCCTTGCAAGTTTGTAAGAAATCTTTCTGGCAAATAACCCAAGTTCAGGATAATATAAATCTGCTTTAGTAATAAACTCCAATTAAGGGTCAAAAGTTCCTCATCACAACACTTTCAGTTAGGGCCACAAGGGTTGAGCGGACAAAGTAACAGACTGGATCAGACCAGGTGTAGCAAGAAGAGAGATCAACTAATACTTAGGAGCCTAAGAGAAGGAAGAAGAAAAGTCTTATTTCTGATTCAAAGGAGATTTATGTGTCCCTCTTTTCAGTGGCAACACAGTGGCAACCTCTGATCTGCAGATGAAAAGAGCATATAGAGGAAAGGAAGGGAAATCCAGAAGGAAGGGAGAAAAAAAACCCTCCACATCTGAATCCACATAAGCAATTTTCTTTAAGCATCCTTAAGCATTTACTTGAACTAGATGATCCTGCAAGAAATTACCCCATGCTCCAAAATGGAGTATTGGCAACATACAAGAGTGACACCAAAAAAAAAGTGCTCATTCTCGTGTATGAGAAAGGGAAAAAATACTAGATCAAGCTCAGAAGAAAAACTTACTCTGCTCATGACAGCATAGCAATGCCCCACTTCAGCCCAGAGAAATTAATGTTATTGCTGGGTCTGGGGAGTTTGTGTTTGGGTTTTTTTTTCTTTTTAATGGAAAAAGTTCAGGCAAGACTCCTGTGATGTGTCCTAGAAGGATAAAGGATTCGTACACTACCAACGACACAGCAATTGGTAAACCAACACCTTGCTAAAGTAGTGTTTCCCTCTTTACTCCCTGATGCCTTAAAACAATGGGAACAAGTACTTTTCTCCCTGCTGCAAGGCTAAAGGGAGAAAAACCCCTTGTCTCCCTGATGATTGTCAAGACTGCAATAAACCACCTTAGAAGTCTCTGAAAGCACAGAAAGCATGTCGTACAGTCAAATGACCTAAACTTTGACACCGCATCATCATTTGCAGTTGACAGTACCAATACTGATACTACTTTGTCTACATATTAATGGAAAAATAAGTCTTAATATTTGCTTTCAGGTAACTGCCCAGCTCATTTCATGTGATACAGGAAGATGTGCTCTAGGTAATTTACCATTTGATTTTCAAGTTTCCATTAAATTCTCACCTGTCAAAAAAGGGCAGAGAATTAGAAAAGCTATTTCATTTTGCTGACCTTGACTACACAGACATTGAGACATAACCCCACGAGACAACTCTCTATTTCTCATAGTCAGAATGTGTTCAAGCTCTCAGAATTTTGCTCCCTGGGTGATCTTTGCCCAGGGAAATCTGCATTCCTTGAGGATAAAGGAAAAAGTGACAAAGCTGCTCTCAGTGACTGAATACTATTTATTTTATATAGACATTTTATTAAGTCTGTGTAATAAAAATAGTTTTGTACTTTTTGATCTTGTAGGCAGTGATGTTTACACTGCCACACATGCTGTGAAAGGCCAACTATAACAAATGAGGGGACAGGGGGACACAGTGTAAGGCCAGCACAGGCCATGCAAAGAAATGCAGAACCTGGTGTATCACAGTGCTCTGGGAACAGCACAAGAAACTGTCTGCCATCCTCAGAAGACAAGAGCAAAACAGAAGTGTTATTTTTAACAGAAGTGCTTCAGTTAATATTTCAACACAACTTTAGTACTTCTGTCTGATCAGCTGGTTTCCTTGTTCAGGGGAGGAGTGAGATGAAAATATTTCAAAGCTCCAAGGATGTTATTTAATACAACCAAAACCTTAAATAAAATTTGAGATCATGAATTTCATGCAGGGAGAGTCTTTCAGGTAGACACAGCGATAATTATCCCTGAGATCCAATTCTCAGACTTTAATGGTATTGCTGCTCAACACTGGATACGGTAAGTAATTTCCATAGTAAGTGCACATTTGTGCCACTACCGAGAGAAAAATAAAAATCACAGAAGCCTGAAAGCAATTATCTGACAAACAGATACAAAGGCCTATGGCAAACTGAGAAGCCCCTGGATGTAATGAACACCTCCTATCCTAGATGCCCCTGGATGTAACGAACACTTCCTATCCTAGACGTCATCCTGGTGAAAACACCCAAGTGATTTTCATTTTTCCCTTCTACTGGAATTCAAAAAAGCAGGAAAAGGTTGTTTAACCCGCTTCTTTCTAGTGAAGACAGCCAGCTGTTCAAGAAGTGCACAACTTTGGACCTAACAACAGATGTCTTCACCACAAGGAAGCATTTCCTCTATGCCAGAAAGGAAGTTTTCAACTAAAATCTTTGGAAGCAAAGAAAAAAACACTGGTTTTGCAAATTCCTACCTCCTAGTGGAGGATGATATTAAGTAAGCAGTCACAAAATATATAGAACAACAACATTTAACACCCTGCATTATCAAAAGTTACCTGAAAGGCTGTCTCCTTTTTCTTATTCTCATGAAGACCCTGACGTAAATGTCCAGATACAATGGCATTTCTTAAACTGTTCTTTCATTAGAGCAGCACTACATACCATATGTACTGGTTGTACACCATTCTTCTAGGCATACTTAGGTACTTCCAAGAACACTGAGGTTATACATGGTTACATATGAAAACTGTTATCAAATTGAAATAACAGTTACGGGTTTGACCCATCACAGATGTTGCACAGATTTTTGTGCAACTTGTTTAAAAATGAAATAAGACATTAGTAGATTCCCATTTTGTCATGAAATGCTGGTTCTTGGAGGACAAAAAAAAGGAAGAATTTGCCATACAAATGTACCTAAAATGACAGAATAAGGAACAATACATGAAAGATTTCATACTGGGAGACAGAAGCCATAACTGACCACTTACTCCTATTTTAGACATGACCTCCACATGACTTACTGTGAACTACCAAACAGGATAAAATCAGCATAAACATTATTCTAAAGGCAAAGACTCAAATGTTGAAGGTGAGGGGCAAGACTTGTATCAAGAACTATAGCATATTAACAAAACCGTAATTCTTAAGCCACATAGCATAAAGCAGATGTTTTCTCTAAAAAAAATAGATACCAGTACAAATCAATCATATATGGGCTCCACCACCTTCTCCCTCCAACAAGCTTTGCCTTTTCATTTCACAATAAGATATGTACTCTCCCATACTTCTGTTGTCTGAAATACTCCTGATTGTTGTATGTGCTTAACACCACAGCCTGCTGTCAGCAGAAATCAAGACAGAATAGAGCAAGTTGTGCCTTCTGCTTCTGAAAATAAGTTGTGACATGCCTCACGTGATTTTTTTTCCCCTCCCTTCTCTTAAACTGGCTTATGCACGAAATTAGACTGATGTTTAAACAGTGTCAGGCTGTCACAGGGAGAAAATGACAGTGCTACTGTGACACAAAACATGACAAGGAGAAAGATTAATCACTTACTCAAAAGTGAAAAGTTGAATACAAAACACATAACCATGTGTCTCAAATTTGTTATAGCAGGTGAAAGACTGAATTCTGATCTCAAGATATGCCTCATAAATTCCAGTTAACTTAAAGATTAGTTTATTGTAACAGCAAACATATTCTGAAAACTAAGATGACAGTGTTGAAGGTAAAAAGTTCCCTAGGGCAAAAATGTTTGCTTTGAGGTTAAAATTTATATACATATACCTAAAGCAAGTTAGCTTCCTACTCAGCACTGGAAAAGAATTTCCAAACAGGAAACATTTCTATTGAGAAGAAAGGAGTGGGTAAGAATTCAGCTGTAAATGAAGCCTAAATAAATAACGGTGTCACAGCTACAATCAAAGTATTTCAACTTTTTATTCCACTATTTTACATCAATTCTACTACAGCAGGATACACACCTAAGTATTTTTCACCTCCATTTCTATTTCTCACTGAAATGCATCCTACCATTGGGCAGCTTTCAGAATGATTTCTCAGTTTTTGTGCAAGTGGGTCATGCATTGGTTTACTTATTAGACATGTCTGAAGTCTGCAAAGATTAAGCCAGCACTGCTGTTAGTGGGTATGTTAGCAAACTCTCCTGGGGAAACAGAACAAAAGGAAAATGTAAGCTAATTAACATTAAATGCACCCATAATAATGTGGTGACAAGAAAAATTTCATGATTAAGGATTTTTAATTCTTGAAGTGATAGGATACTTTGTTCCTAACTGCAGCACACCTGAATTTCTCCACTGGAGGGAAAGGTATAAAAGCACAGAAATAGCAGCCAACTTACTCAAAAAAACAATGCAGCAGAAACCAATACAGAAATACTTCCCCTTGTAACAGAAGATTCTTGCCTCCCTGGCCCAAGCATATCTAACAACTCCTTTATGTGCTCTGTAGTTAAGCTACTCTCTGAGAAATAGTTCCCTATCAAACCTTTTTCCCTTTCACACATTTCAACCCAATTAAAGACAAGAAAGATTAGTGTGAAAGAGACAGTTAATTTTAGAAAATTTATGCATAGACCCAAATGTGTTTAATTACTTCACTATTTCCCACATGTAGGAAAATCATTTTTAAGTAGGCTGTAAAACAGTGTTTTAAAAAGTAAAATCAATGACAGGAGCAGTACAGTACAGACCTATCAAGTGGGTATCAAATGAAACATTAGCTTCTTAAAGCATTTGTTTCATTTTCCAAGAGATTTTTTAAAGAAAACCACAAAACATACTCAAAATTGTTCACTTATGTGCTTATCATGAGGACACTGTAAAGCTCTAAGGAACTTTATACACAATGAAAGTCTCTCTTTTCTTTCCTTCTGTCGTTTTCCCTTCTCCCAAGAAGGAGTAAGACAGAAACACTCACCGTGCTTGAGATAGCCCTACTTCAGGTTTGACCCTCTCCATTCCACACTGGCAGCCCACAGATGCCCCGCTGGAGGAACACAACAGAGGAATCCGAGCTAAAGGATGCACAGAAACCTCACTGCTTCTTCCAAATCCAATCAAACATACCAAAGGCATGCATTTACGAAAGCACTCAAAGACTGCTTTTTCCACTTAAGTTTTGCTCCAACCAACGTTCACAGCACCTAACGCAGCATTGCTCATTCAGAAAGCCGATGACAGAAGACTTAAAATCTGACAACTTTAAAACCATTCAACAGAAAGTTGGGAGGTTTCACTGTTTTTGTTCTGGGAAAAAAATAAGGAAAAGAGAAGCAAGGGGAAGAAGATAGCCAAGCTCAAAGGGAAAAAAAACCGTACTTTTAAACAAGGTTTTGAGCCAGAGACCTGAGAACTGTGATTTAAAGGCTATTCATCCACACTTTAGATTTCATATGCAGCCAAACTTGTGAATATCAAAATTTGTATGTTATTCATACCTGGAGAACTCCCCATAAGCCTTACCAGTTTAATTATCCATTTTCCCACAGTCAGAATATACATGCCATGTATTCTACACATAAGCCCATGCAGTCTTCTGAAGTTGCTTCAACATTGCAGAAAAGGGAAAGAGCACCTTAACAGCTGTTTAACACTTAATTTAGCAGGGTTTAATTACTGGGAACTTGGAGCTACAGCACTTGGGAGGCCACTCTTCAGCTATGTATCAAGATAATAAAAACTTGTATTTTGTTCAAATCTGCCCTCATCCTTTCTTACTCCACCATCAAAAATGTTTCAGGAGCCTTTATTTGTGCAAAGTCATTCAGTTACTTTGAAAGTTATGTTGTTACACCATTTCTTTCAAACCTACAATTTGCTCCAGAGCGCAAGAATTAACAATGTGCATTCAACAATAGGATATTTAAAATCTATGGGAAAAGGAACAAATGCTGAGGTTCAACACTCAGCACAAGCAGCTTTCCAAAAACAAATAATCTACAGACACTGTTTAAAGATATGACAAACAAGTACCAACTGATTCAGTGTTCAAATGTTATCATATCTAGCAAACAGATTTCAATTCACCTTAAAAAAAAAAAAAAAATCACTTTTCAAAAAAACCATAAATTGACTTAGACGTTTTTCTCCAAATGTTTCTGTATTTTTCAAATACAAATGATCTGTTGTCTTTAAAAAAAAAGCTCCATTAGCTGTGTAAATTCAGTTCCATTCTTAGCTGAAGCAGAATCTTCAATCAAAATATACAGCACAAACTCAAAACACTATATAATTACAAATAAATTATACTGCAAGCCACTGCAGACTGAATATCTTTCTCCAATACACTAAAGTTCAACTAGACAGACAAATGAAGAGAGACAACCTTGTTGCAAAATCTGATCAAGAAACCCAAAAGACAACACTATCTAAAAACTAAGTATGTGATCACACTACTTAACTGTTAAGTCTACTTACATTTTGCACTGCTGAAAGCCAATGCGTGCAGTAACAACTGAACTAAATACAAATACTTTAAAAGTCTTCTGCAGTTAAGAACTGGGAAGAAGAGATCAATATCTAACTAATAGCAAAGGCAATTTCTGTACAAGACATGTCTCAGACTCACTATGAAAAAGAACTTTGTTACAAATTTCTCAGTACGAAAAAGCTAACAAAACCCTAGCTATTAGAAACAATAAAAAGTGTTAGATTACTCCAAACCAATACTTACTCTTTCTTCTCCTGGAAATGTTTAATTGCTTCAAACGTCAATGCATTCAATATGCTCATTATTATTCTACCACTTAACTGGGTTTTCAAGCATTTTTCACAAAAATTTCTTTTGGGATACACTACATGTACAAAACCATTTAAATCACGCTTCTGCCAGAAGTACTATATTATCACTAACACAGTGAGCTAATGATTAAGGGGGCAAGAACTATGAGTTCACTAGCACTCAAATGCCACAGCTCTTTACAAAGAAGAAGGGAGAGAACATGGGAGCAGCAATCAGCTGGAAAAGAAGAAATGATGGCCCAAACCATCCATAAGGTACACAAAGCAACAGCACAAGCACATACATGCACACGGTTTTTACAAGGAGACTGAATCACATAATTAGCAGAGCTGATGTAGTTCCAAAACTTACAATGATGGATCCGTGTACTCCAGTGACATCTGTACTGTGTCTTTGGATTTACAAGGTAACAAAACCTTGCCACAATATTGCCACTGCTAATCACCCAGTACCATGTCAGTAGGACAACAGGTCCCACTGCAGGCTATCCTGTAAAGCTCTCCTCATCTCTCTCCAAAGGCACCCTGACTGTTTTGTGGCTTCTGTCCTATGGAGATTTTGCTTCCAGGTTTACAAGGTCAGCAACTTGGCTCCAAGACAAACTGATACCTGATGTTTAGATCTGCCATTATTTCTTGAGCACATACTGATTACAGTGCCAAGTTCCCAGAGTTAGAAACAAATCTGTGAAAAGCACTACCAGCAAGAACACAAACACTTAACACTTGTTAGCGGAACATCCACCTAGAGCCTCCCTTTACTATCAGCAGTGCCCACATGCATAATGGAAGAGGACAGTGGCATACAGACTTACAGTCCTGCAGCTGTATTTGTGGCTTACCTTCTACATGCGCAGTAAATTCCACTATTACAAACACTTTCAAACTGGCTGTGGCCATTTTCAAACACTGTCTGCCTCTTGCAATTCATTCAGCTCTACACCTACCATCTTCCATAAAGCACAGGTGACAAAGTTTAATATATCTGTTGTTTGGGAAGTGCCAAAAAAAGAAGATATTTAAGATGTTCCTTATGTGCTTCAGTACTTTGCCAAAATAAAGCAATCTCCTCTAAAACTTGGCAATCTCAGCTTGGATAAGCAGTTGTTTGCCACACTGACAGAGCCTCTCAGACTTTGTGTTAGACTTTATTAAAGAAATTGTCTTGTCTGCAATATGTTCATCCAACCAACTATCCTGTATATATTTTTCCTGGCAAGACAGCAGCTGGAAACAAGGAAATCAAAATGAAAAACATGAACAGGAATAAGGAATGTTGTTTGCACATTTGGGAGTTCTCTGGAAAGCATGATTCAAAGGGATTTAGCAATGGTAAGAGACCAGTCAAAGAGACTACAGCTTCTCCATACCTGTAGTTCATGTCATAAGGACCACCTAATCTTTTAGCCTTTAGCTGCATAAAAGAGCAGAAAATCAGTATATGATGCAATTAATCTAATTTATAGTGTTAGTAAGATAAGTACAACACATACAGTTCTGAATGTCATCCTAAAACGTGTAGGGATAACTCTGTATATAAATGCATGCACACAAAAGACGACAGAAACAGAAAATGGTCACAGGCCAGAACAGAGATAAGCTTTCCAGTGAGTGATCTGAGGAGTTTAGCCCATTCAGCTTCTCTAAAAGTTCAGAGCTGATGACATGAACAAAAGCTTACCAAACAAGAATCAACACTGCAAGCTGACCCTGGACACATTCAAACTGAAAGTGAAGTAACCTGTTTTGAAAAGTGTCAGTTAACCTGTCCTTTGCCTAGATTAACACATCCTTTTCCAAATTCCAAACCATAAAACAGGAATTGCCTGGTACTTGCATACTTAGCAGAATACAGGGGAGGTTTTGGGAATCAAAACGTTATGATGCAGAAAACCTGCAACCCATTGTTCCCTAGGCCAGCTAAGTAAGTATTACTACCACTTACATAATGCAGCAGTGGTTTGGGGTTTTTGCCTGGGGTTTCTTGTTGGCAGTTTGTTTTTTTATCTCTCTCCAAAAAGTGGCATCTTTAAAACCACAGATGTTACAAAGCCAGCAAAAGGTAGCTTCTCATAAGAGGCAAGACTAGCCAAGGCCAGAGGAAGACAGGTCAGGAATTAGTAATCTGGTGGGGAGACAGGACACTGGGGAAGCCAGCTGTATGCTGTCAGTCCATTGGCTGGTTTCTAGGTATAGACAAAAAAGAAGCAGCTTCTCTGATGAGTTTCTTTTTAGTTGTCTGATTGGTTTTGGAAGGTTTGTTTCAGTTTGTTTGAGGGGTTTTGGTGGAGTTTTCGTTTGTCCTGTTTTAAGAGGGGTCAGGTTTAGGGTTGCTTACTCTTTCTCCTTCACCTTAAAATGCATCTTTTTACCTATTGCCTCAAACAGCTTTTTGCTAAATTCTCAAAATTCATTGCCAGTGAAGAGCACCCTATTTCATTACACTGTAGCTTTCCTAGATCTTACACTGTCTGCACTTATGTCAATCGCTTTTCAAGTCCCAAGTCATCCCTCATTAGAAAAACCTTAGATACCTCTGCCTAACCAAAGAAGAAAGAAGAGACAAAGAGAAGATCTGCTTTCATCCCTAAACAGTAGGGATAAATAGATAGAGGGTAGTGAGTGGGAAATATTCTACTCACTACCCTCTCCATGCAAGGCAAAGTTGTGCATCTTGTTACTAATTTCCCATAGAAAGTATAGCAAATTGTTCAGCTATGTGCCAGAACGAGTGGTATGTAGCCTTGCTTGTAAGTGACTCCTATTAGAACTACGGATCTAATTCTGATCAAGATCCCAGGGTTCACTGTATCAGGCTGCCAGGTCACACTGCAGTGCAGTAGCATCGCTACTTCCTTAAACTGAAAGTCACAGATCCCAGTTACACATTAAATCTAGTCTTTAAACCTTTTTAAATCTAGGTTTAAACATACGAAGATGGTCATTCCAGAGCTAAAAATATTTGCTAGACATTTTAAAATCACACCTTCTATGAAGTGGAAGTACTTTAGCAAACTATATACTCTGTATAGAAGTAGCCCATATACCCTAGACTACCCACTGGATGGGTAGCAAGTGGAAGTCACAGCACTGCCAGCTACTAAGGCTGCCTGAAACCTCACAGCTTACAAAAAATAAAATACTATTAAGAACAGTTGCATATTTCTTTGACAGGTTTCAACTGCTTAGAACAAGTGCTTGGGGACTTTTGTGTGGTGGGTTGTTGCATTTTGGTTTTGGGGAGATTTTTTTTACATACTTAAATGCATCTCCAGGTGTTTTTTTAATATATATTTTAAATAAACCAGTTCATCTGATTCAGATTATATCTAAGCAATTCAGATAAAAAAATATACAAATTAAAAAGAAGAAATGGGAGCTAGGTCTGACAAGAAGGGTAACATGCAGTTTTGACAATTAGGGACAAAAAGCAATGGCACATGAAGATCACAGAGGGCTAAAAGATGCTTTGGTTTTTCTTAGGAGATGAGCAATGTAGCAGTTTTCAAGTGTTCACACTTTCAGAACAATAAATTAGAAATAGTTCACTGCCTTTAACAGACAGTTTGATTTTCTCTGTATCAGATACAGTCAATAGTGTGTCTTCTATTAACTGGATAAAACTGTTTCCCACTACTTTAAATTGTACTGCAGAATACATTCACCAGGCAACTCTGATAGCGTTTATAATGTGTTCCCAGCACAATTTTGGGTTGTTGGGGTTTTTTTCATTTCTCAAGAGTAAGGAACATACTGGGGAAAAAGCCAAGTAATGGAAGTCCCAGTCACACCCACCATTTACAAGGCAATCAAACATTAACACAAGATCAAGCTACTTCAAAAGCTGCTTGTGATTTTTCCTCACTTCTACCTCATATGATTTGAAGATATTTAAAGCATGTTTATATTCTCAGCTATCCTCCACAGAGTGGCTAGTGTTACTAATTAAACAAACATCAGAAAATGGAATAATTGGGAGCATTTATTCATGTGCTTTACAGGTTTGGGATAATTTTAAAAGCGACTGAATTACCCCTTTTATTAATTTTTTAATTTTAAAGTAATAAATAAGCCAGATAAAATAGCACTTCTTTAATTTCCAAAAGAGTTTAACAGCATATGTTGCTATCTCTATTAATACAAGGGTAGAGGATTACATCTAGAACTAAATTATGTGCCATACTTAGGCTACCAGTAAGCTGAACATAGTCATACTCACCTCTCCTCTTCTGCTACCAGGTCACCAGCCAGGTAAGTCTGCTACAATGTTTGTTCACATTAACTTCCAAGCCCTGTTCTACTACCAGAATATAGTCAAAGCAGACAAGCAAGCAACCCACAGACACCTTATAGCTAATCTTTGTAGTGATCCAGATCATTCTAAACCTTTTGACGTAACTCTCCTAGTGCCTGCTGACAGTTATGTACAATTTTGGTTTTTGAAACAGCCATTGATCAATTAAGTATCACAGCATAAGGATATTCTTTTTAGTCAGCCTACAATCTCCATTTTCAGCTTTTATACTAGTTTTAAAACCTCCAAACTGCAGAATTATTCATATCCTCATTAGTTTTAATGAAGAAAAGCTGGGGTTCCAAATGCTGCAATTATCAGTTTTTTGTCTCCTGAATGTGGCCAATCATCAAGTTTTCTAAACTTTGAAGTGGCACAGCTAATCAGTGTAGCTACAAAACCCTTTATGCTGCACCATAATCCTTTTCCACACAATTATTTCTTTTTGTCCAAGGAGGTGAAAACCAACTCTTGTGCAATATTTTGTACTTCATGGAAAATAGCCTGTTGGTTGCCTATCTGCATTTAGATGAAGCAGAGTATAAATACAGAAAAAATAAACACACACACATATATAACCTAAAACCTGCTTTAAGAGCTGTACCTGTGACACAGGACAAGAGGAACTGTCCAACAGTCACATTCTTCCAGTCGAGCAGAGAGGACTCCAACATGAGCAAGCTGGGTACAAGAATGACATCCCAGAGTAGGAAGGTGCGTAAAGAAGCATAGGACAGTCCTTACGAATCTTAATTAAACATGTTGTAAGCATTTATTCCCATATTTCCTACCAGCAGCAAACAAATAAAATTTCTTTGAACACAGGACAGTGACAAAAATAAGACTGCAAAATGGCAAGAAGATCTCTGAACCTTGTGAGCTACTACAGCAAAGAAGGCCCAGTTCAACAAAGCAGTGCAGTGAATGATGGTCCTAATTTCCAAAGAACATTTTTTTGGTCTCATTATGGTGTACTATTGCCTAGTAACAGAATTTGAAACTACTGTTTTTCCTGTAGTGGCTGCCAACAAAGAACAGGAGCCTCAACTCCTCATATACCACATTAACACTGGCAGCACCACCTCCCCCCTACCCAGAACAACTGCTGCTTCTTACCTCTTTTGGCAGGGACAGAACCCACAAAAGGAATTACTTTGGGAAACTGTTCTGGGTAAAAACAGTGTTTTCTGTTTGTGTCAGACTAGCTTAAATGCAGATCAGTTCTTGTACAGTTCAAAGGGCAAGAGCAGCAGGACTGGGTGGAGGCAGACACCATGCTCTTTTGAAAGCAACTGCACACTTAAAGCCAGCTCAAGGCTGCCAGAAAACCAGAAACCACAGCCAAGGCAAAACTAAGCCTAACAAACATTCATTGTCTTTTAGTGGCTCTAAAAGACTGAAAGCAAGGCCTTCACACACTTAAGTAGAAGCCCCTTTTCCAGAGACATGGGCAACCTATTATGCTATATACACACAGTTGTACCTAACTGCTACCATTTTCCCTTTCACATGGGAAGACCAGGACAGCATTCTAAAATGCTTTTAGGGAAATGGGAATGTGAATCACTCATATAAAACAGTAAAAAGACCACACATAGTTACACAACCTTTGCTGTATGTCAAGCCAGCCTCGCTAGGGCTGTAAGGAGCAGGGAAGGTTTCCAAAGAAGTGATTCTGAACACAAAAATGCTGTATCTTTGTATGCTTTCATCTTCACAAAAGCAAAAAAAAAAAAAACAAAAGCTTTTCAGCAGGGGAAAAAAAGAAAAAACCTTTGTTGAAGTGCACTTCATATTCGATTTCTTAGATTAACTGCTACTGTCTTCAAATGAACTTACCTTTCCACTTCATGGTTATATACAAGACTCAATAAAAGTCTAGCTATGAAGGTGTTACTTGAATTTCCATTAAGTGAACGCTGCTACTATACAGAATAACAAAATATAAGCTCTCATCTAAAAGGAAAAATTAAAATACTTCACCCCTTTATTCATCAGTTACTATAACCAGTTTGCAGTGATGGGGGCCAGTAGTAAGAACTATAGTTGCATACAAGGATTATAAATAAAGCCAGTGGGTAGTTTTAGCTTCATATAGATCTGATAAGTTGAAACTAAATACACCACATATGGTGATCAAAGCCCCCTCACATAATATATTTCATACCTACCTTCAGCAGTTTAGCTTCAATGTCACACAGGTAAAGTACACTTAGTTCCTGTTGCTGTATTGTTTGTTCATCTCACATTATTCTATACTGACCTATGGAAACTTCTTCATCACACAGGTTTTATCCTTACAGCTTTAACTGCTATGGGGTAGATATCAGATATAAGTGAAAGTTTAGGAAAACCTTCTTTAAAAGCTGAACATAAAACGATGTAAGAAGAAACATGCCATCCAAGGAAAAACTTCTCAGAAGTGTTAATATAAAATGCATTAGCCCCATATGAAAGACTCCTCAGATTTTAAGCACGTAAAACATTAAGATCGGGAAAGATCTCAGTACTCTGAAATTCAGCTTTTTGATTTCTTATCAGTCTCTGTGTAGTCCCAGGAAGGCAAGTAATCATAACTTGAAAGTCCCACTAATATGACCTGGGTCAAGCTAAACCTAGCAGTTTAAGCTTAGGACCTCAATCAACAGCAAATGAGGTCATTTCTTCAGCAAAAGAAAAGCAAGTCTTCGTCTTCTCTAATGGAGGTTCTTCCAAGAAAATTATTAGTGACTTGATTACATTAACTTGATTACATGATCTACCATAGTGTATTTTATTATCCCCTTGAGAGCTATACCTTAAAGTTAAAAATGCACTGGAAAAAGTGTACTACTTTAAAAAAGCCACACTAATTACTCTAGCCTGCTAAATAATAATATAAAAAGTAGAACTTGAGTTCATCAGAAAGTTAGCTTTGATTTTATTTGAAAAAATAGTACCTACTGTTGCAAAAGTACCAAGAAGCAACACAAGTCAATAATCAATTCTAGTGTCATAGAATCATAGAATCATAGAATAGTTAGGGTTGGAAAGGACCTTAAGATCATCTAGTTCCAACCCCCCTGCCATGGGCAGGGACACCTCACACCTTCCCTCCTTACTGCCAGCTTTTCTTCCTCACAGTTTTGACTTCTGGATTACCTGGCTTATCTTCTAACAGGGAAGGAATCTTTAAACACAAGGATGCAAATTAAGAGCCTGAATACAGTTTGGGATATAAGAGCAAGAATCAGACTACTAGCACTACAACAGCAAGAAACAGCTCTAACAGCTTCATCATGATTAAAACAAACAAACAAAAACCTACACACACAAAAATCAACCCACCACACAGAAAACTCACACACAAAGGAACTGGTGCATGTGGAGTCAGCATTAAATGGATTCAGTCAAGGGCTTGTAGAAGGCAGCAGCACAGCAAATACATTCTCATGCTAGGAAGTTCAGAATACTTCAACATGATTCACTTTTTTCAGACAGACAACTTATTCCTGGAGGTCATTTCTTACAGCATTTTCCTAATGGCACATTTTTATTGAAGGATTTTTTTAAAACCTCACTTTTATTTGGCTGTTCAGCTAACTTAAAATACACAGAAGCAGCATTGCATCCTGACCTTCAAATGTGCATTTATTAAATGTGAACTGGGTTTTTGTTCATTTTTTACCAAAGTTGTTGAACTATTGCTCCATCTGCCTTTGAAGAAAGGGAGGAAAACTGACAGTCCTCAAGACTTGAGTCTTCAAATTACTGCAACTGAATTTTACTATTAATGCCATCTTGGCAGAATGGTAACAGAATGGACAACCGGAAATCATTAATACTGAATAGCTATAGAATCCTTTAGGTTGGAAAAGACCCTTAAGCTCATTGAGTCCCACTCTTAACCTAACACTACCAAGTCCACCACTAAACATGTCCTCAAGTGACACATCCACACATCTTTTGAATACCTCCAGGGATGGAAACTCAACTACTTTCCTGGGCAGCCTGTTCCAGTACTTGACAACCCTTTTGGTGAAGAAATTTTTCCTGATATCCAGTCTAAACCTCCCCTGGCTCAACTTGAGGCTGTTTGCTCTTGTCCTATTGCTTGTTACCTGAAAGAAGAGACGGACACCCACCTCACTGTAACTACCCACCAAGTTGTAGAGAGTACTGAGGTCCCTCCTGAGTCTCCTTTTCTCCAGGCTAAGCAACCCCTGTTCCCTCAGCCACTCCCCATAAGACTTGTAGGCAGGTTATGAAAACAGTCAGCCTTCCTAGATCCATGCAGAAGACACTTCTAAACTTGCAAAAGAAGATGAGAGCATGTTCTGTTATTCATACACATTGTCAAAAGGTATTTAGTGTATGACAGGTGTACCTGGGCAACGTGGTGCAGTGTTTCACCACTCATCAAAAAATTTCTTCCCTTATATCTAGATAAGCTGAAAGACAGTAAGTTCAAAAACCATTACCCCTTGTCCTATCACAACAGGCCTCGTTAAAAAGTCTGTCCCCATCTTTCTTTTAAGCCCCCTTAAAGTACTGAAGTCTCCCCAAAGCCTTCTCTTCTCCAGGCTAAATAACCCCAACTCTCTCAGCCTCCAAAGTATACTATAAATAAACCATTATGTGGAAGTATTTAAAAGCTTGGCTTACTTTATAGCAAGACAACTCAATAAATTATCTTTACACAACAAGGTTACATTATTTTCACAATGCATATCACTCCCTTGGTAAATATTAATATGTGTGTGCTTATATGCACTTAAGTATCCACACGTGTACATAGAATTCTAAGTATTTGTTACATCAAGGAAAATGATTAAGAAAGAATAAAAGTCTCCCACCATGTTATGCTTACACAATGAGATGTTAAGCTCCTTTTCATCAGGACATATGAGTGCCTGTTCAACCCACCATTTGTGACCAGATGCACTTACAATGACCTCCCTCCCTCCATCCCTCTCATTGTTTAAGGAACAGCAACTGGAACAGCTTCAGCTGTCAAGACCACCAATTAGTGCTCAGATGACAAAACACGCTTTCAGGTTGAGAGGAAGTGTTATGGTTGTAGAGTTGAATACTCCCCAAAACCCAAGTAACCCAGGTTCCAGAGCTTCTACCTGCTGCATGTTTTTAATACTCTTTTTTTAAATGCCAAATACAAATGAGACAGAGGGATCAACAGAAAATCAAATTAGAAAAGTACAAATTTCAGACCTGCATGTATCTTACATGAAAAGGATTTCAACTCCAAAATCCCCCTTTTTGCATTTAAATAGGCAAACTTACTCCAAAACTATCAGGAATTTTATTAGTGTCATAGATCCACGGTCACAGTCAATTTTTAATTTTTTTTCCCTCTGAAAAAAGTAATGGAATATTTATATTATCATAAATGGAAAACTCTGGTGGTTACAGATGTTCAGAGAATGAGTTCACAGTTCAGAACATTCAAACACTACACTGGAAAAAGAAGAAGTCTGGAGTCCATCTGGTAAGAACCTTTATAATCAGATTTTCACTTTTAAAGCAGGTAGAGGTGAAATAACCCACCCTTGCAATATGTTGCAAGACAATACCTATTTTATGAAAAACTACATTACGCAGCACTAAATATGTAAATGCTTATTTTTCTGATAGAATAAATAGGTTAATTTATGCATACAGGCACTGTGTTATGGCTCTAAATCTATACAACTGGATTTTCTTTAATAAGCTAAGCAACATTTGACCAGGTGTCTCTTCTTACAGGTATGAACTTATCTTGAAGCACATTGCTAGACCTGAAGTTTATTACAGGAATGTTTCCAGTAACCAGGAGCACATGATAGTGTAATTGCACACCCCGGAATGTAATACCACACTTTAAAAATGGTTATTTTAATGATTACGCTAATGAGTTCTGAACTTCCAACCTATGCGCATACAGCTTCATAATTACACAGCTTGAAATCCTCATCAGCAAATCCAAATGCTCCTGAAATCCAAATCATTTTATAATCTTGAATAATGCATGGCACCTCTACAGCACAAAATTAAAACAAATTTCATAAAAATGCAAAGCTTCATAATCTGTATTCTAAAAGAAACTGCATTACTGAAATAAAGTGTTGCTTAGTAAGTACTAATGATGGGGATTTTTTTTCCTCTCCCTCCCTCTGGTACTCACAGTTCAGATCCCACTTCAAAAATAAACAGACTAACTCCTATCAAAACATCTTTTTATAGATAGAGATATATATATATATATATATGGTGGCTCACAGCATATCCTATTACACAAGAGTGAAATCAGACATCTGTTTCCTAAACAAGCACTGGCTCAAAATGGCACAAAACCTTTTCTTCCTGGAAAGTGTGAAAACATATTATTTTTTTTAAATAGGCTGCAGCTTGACTGGCTTGCATACAATTTCATCAACAGCAAAACCAAAACTCCATCTTCGCCATCAAAGGGCCAGCAAATCAAGGTCTACAGTTTTTCTGTAACCATGTCCCCCATCCCCATGGCCTTTTCTGTTTGTTTTTAAATTACAGGTAGAGCCCAGATAAACTCCACAGAGGTTTTTAGCAAGCACTGGCACTGTCCTTTTCAACAACTTCAAAAGCCTCTGACTCAAAATGAGGAGAAAAGCCACCAGAGTCAATGCAAAAGGACAGATACTCTGTTTTGATCTAGGATTTTCTTGTGTCTCATCCCTTCTCCATATTTTAGAGCGCTGACAAGGATAAAGGTAATATTTAAAATGTTCTTTTTAATACTTCCCTGCTTGTAGACACAAAATGCACAGCTAATTATCAGACACCTGAAGAATATTTATACTGGGACTTCCTTGATAGAAGTTGCACGACAGTTTTATTCACAGTAGTGTTGTGTATTTATATCTTCATTGCCCAGAAGTAGCTATGAATATTTAAGTAAACAAATACTGTCAGCAGTAACAATTTCATATCCCAATAACTTTGATTAGGGGAAATTACAACTGAAACATTCTACAAATCATTTATACAAGGAAGAAACAGAATAATATAACAAATAAGAACACTGTATCACGCTTTTGGAGGTTGTAAACGTCTTATTCAAAATAAAAATTGCATCCATTTTAATGTTTACCAATTTAGCGTTTGAAAGAAGAATGAATTATTAGTTAACCTTTTTGCTTATCAAATTTTAAGTTTTCCACTCATCTCCAAGATCTCATTACCAAAGCCACAAAACATAAATGCAAAACCAGAAGCAATAAGGAAAAGTCACAAAGACAAATACCTACACATATTCTGGCAAAGATACTAAGCACAGCCTAAAAATTATACTTAGAGAAAAAAAACCCAAACACTAAATCCAAATCTAAAGAACAACAGCCCTTACATACAAGTTTTGCCAAATTTCTTCATTTATCCATGCTGAACATACCAGGCTTTTTGATCTACTAATCCCCATTTTACCTCATTAACAACAAGGAACTAAACATAAGAACTGCCTGTCTCAGGACAACAGGTGTCTCACACAAGGCATTCAAACTTACAGAAGTGTAACCAACACTCTGCCAGAAGCACTAAGTATCAAAAGTTTGAAGCATGTATTGGCTACAACCAGTTTAACAGTCAGTAAAAGCACACACATTAAACCAGTAACTGGACCATGGTACTAATCAATTAGATGCCATAAAACATTGAGTGTCAAAACCCTGGTCCAGAGCAACATTCACCATCTTCGGAGAAGGACAGGGCAGGGGAAGCTATACTATCTTTTTCTTTGACTCATGCCTTTTTTGGTGCTGATTTTATGAAAGATACAGAGCATCCAAGTTATAAAATACCAGTATGAACTATCCTATGTTTATGGCACACTTAAAATGATACCTCCATGTTACATGAAACTAACATCATTAAATTTCTTTCTATGCTCCCAAACATCTCTTACATTGCTTATTCTTTATATCAAAGTGATTTTTATCATTTTTTCACCTTCTCTAGGGAAAAGTTAACCAATATGTAATAACCTGTAGAGCAGCTTACATAATAAACCACTGCAGCACATACTTCAAGAGGTAAAAAAATCTCCGCTGTAACCAAGTCTTACGTATCTTGCTTTGTTTCTCCTAAACAAGTGTAGTCTACTGTTGTACAACAAACCGAAGAATAAAAAACTCTACTCTGCATCCCAGTTAACAGAAAGTTACAAAACCCTAGAGAAAATACTAGGAAGCTCAATTACATAGAATTCTAGAGTTTGAACCACATTTCTCCAACTTCAGTATGCATTACTGGCATGCACTGCATATTTCAGAATCAAACCACATGTCAGGAAGATCTGCAAAGCATAACATTTTCAGGTTCTGCAGACCCATTGGAAGATAATTGAAACAAACCAGCATAGAGGCCTCTGCTACTCATTTACAGGAGATTTTAAAGCAGCGATACTGTATCTCCCCATTAAGAGAAATGTCCTCAGAATTCCACAGCCCTTTTTTTTTTTTAAACTCCTGCCCACTTGCTTTGTTATTTTGACTTCATTTTACTGCTTTTCGACCTGCTTGTAGAAATCATTTTCCTTACCACCTCATACTCTTCAGCCATACCTCTCTTCTTACCTAAAGGCGATTTTAGCTCTGATTTCATTCTCCATTTCATGACGGATTCAACGGTTGGAGGGAACAGAAACTGTTCAAAAGTGGAATTACTTCATTATAACTTCATTTAAATATACACTGCACATTAGAGTATGCCATCACTTTCACAGCTGGAATGACAGGCCCGAAGGCCTACAGAGTCAAATCCAGGACAGAAAATAACTGCTGTACAAGCACTATACCCAGCCAATAGCACTCCCAGTGACTAAACCTGCCCAGAAACAATGTAAAAAGTTCAAAATCCACTGACAGAAAATATGCCTGTCAAGCACTTGGAGAGACATTTCCTTTGTATAATTACATCAATCTTGAAGTTTATATCCACTTCTGAACCCAAATGTTTTTGTCATTTTGCTGAGACAACTTTTCCAAACCAGCCTCACACACAAAATTCTGTCACTGAAACTAAAGGCACGTGCTAAGACTTCTGCCTGAAGTAAAGCTTAACAGAGTTACGTAGCATCCTTTACAAACTAAAACCACTTCAGCCAGATCTTCAGCTGCTTACGAGGAGCATGCGCTGGCCCATTAACTATTCTAACACCCAGCAGACAATTTCTCTAGCATTTGGAGACCTTCCAGGAGACATGTTTTCTCAATATTGCACTTCTGCTGGTAGCGAACGGAGAAGGAAGAATTCATTGACTTTGCTATTTAATATTTCATTAAATGCTTAGCTAAAATAAGTATCTGAACTACACTTAATTCATACCATCTACTTGATATCATCATTAAAAACACTTCAATGACAGTTACAGTCTCTACAAATCTTGAAGCAATGTCACTGTTTCAGCATTTTACTGATACTGCTTCATGTCCTTCTAAAGCTTCTGCTGCTGTTAAAAAACACAAGTCACCTATATTTAACAAAGGAGATACCCAAACAGAAACCATTTGTAAGACCACAGTGGCACTCTGTTAGTTCAGTATCAGCACAATGCCCATCACAATCACATACCCCTTGTTTCCTTCCACTCCTAAAAAACAAAACCCACCGTAAAACCCAAACCACCAAACAGCCACAGAGCACTCCCAGTATATACTTAAAGCAGTGGAACTGCTAACAAGCCTCTGGAGAGACTATAGGTTATCTCTGGAGAGATAACCTACACCACCTTCTAGGATGACAAGCCTTGATCTTTTGTCAACGGTACTGATCAGGGAATCTTATCTTTACATAAACGTTCAACAGCTTTGTTGGCCAAGTTACAGATACTGCAGTTACTGCCCTTGCAAGCACAGTCTTACCAAAAAACCCCAACCAAACCAAAAACAAAACTAGCACCCTCACAGGAGACCATCACCCCCTGCATCAGAAAGGCTTTGCTGATAAAAGCATATCCATAAGCATATTTTGCTCGTACTTAATCCTGTCAAACTATGAACATGTTAGACAGAAACTGTATCTTCCCTGTACACTTTTATATGTATTCAGGGAGCAGAAATGGCAGCCACAAGAAGGGCTCTCACCAAAAAGAATTTCCAAAGCATTTTCACAACATGTTACCAAACACATATAATATTAATTTAGACCTGTTACATGCAAATATAACAAGCCACCCTCTACAACATGCATAACCATGCACTTGACAGCTATTAATATCATCTACTTATTGCCCATTTGCTGAATTTTGATTAATTTTGAGTTCAAGAGAAAACCATGAAGTTAACATAAGCAGAGCTCAAAAACACTGGCACTCCCAATGAAGTGCATTATGTACCACAGTGCCATCATTTCAGTGTTGGAAACAGACCATTTATTCCATTTTTTATTCCCTCTCAATCATGTACTGACCCAAGACAGCACTTGCTACTTACCTCATGAGTAGCTGTGCCTCCTTAACAGTCTATTGTTAAGGACTGTCAAAAGCTTTTGAAATTCCAAGTAAATCGTACCCAATAGCTCTTTCTGATTCACTGTTTTGTTGCCACAGTGAAATATTTTCACTAGATTAGCAAGCACATTTTCCTTTCAAGAAATTCTGCTAATTTACTGCTACCAAAGTACTATCTAGAGCAGATTAAACCCTTAAAAAAACATCAGCTAGTTTCCTCTGCCACTAAAGAGCAGCTTGATGGTCACCAATGCCAAACACACCTTTGGTTAAAGGCACTGAGGTTAAGTGCAACACTTATTTTTATATAGAGTGACTGATTTCATAGGAGACTGCATTACTGACTTGGAGGCACAAAAAAAGGATGACAAGGACAAGGGAGTCACAAAGCTGTGGCCTATTCATTTATCACGTATACAGGTAATCACAACCAAAGAGAATTGGTGCACAGACACATGTACCAAAAATTCTTTCCTCTATTTAGGGACTTTAAGCATCAAATTAGATACCAGGTCAATTAGATCAAAGTATCTCCTCTGCTTTTTTGCAAAGCTTACAGACCCCCTAGCCAACATTGTCAGTGTGGAATAGCACTGGCAAAGGCTCAAAGGCTAACAGGCTACCATAAAACTATTTAAAATACTTATAAGACTTTTATAGGGCTGGTTCTTTGTTAATCAGACGACACCAAACTTTTAAATAGGTAGGATGGACAGCTCCTTACACATGCTATGGCCCAATCCTGCTCTCAAGTGAAAGAATTCTTTGACCTCCCAATTACCAAACCCTTACACGATTACATGATTGTCTTCTAGTTTAAATAAAAAAAAAAACCGATCCATCGTTGCTGCTGTTCAGTAAGTCTTACTTACCATTGTTTCACCAAGGCCTTCTGAAGAAAAGATGCCAGTGATGCATTACGTGTAATTGAGACATCACAGAAGAGGAATTTGCCATATTCCTAAACAAACCCACACTACTTCAGCAAGAGTCTGGTTTTCCAGTGTTTTTATCTCAAGGCAGGCTCAGAACCAGAGTCCCACCTAGTACCGTTATAACAGAAGATCCTTAAGCCTACACCTGTGTGTGAATTAGAAACTTCATCAGTAACACATATTCAACCAGCGACATCCAACAATACAGTACAGCAAAGGCTCTGACAGCAAGCTAAAAACTGGATGGTATGTCAAATATTCTGCAAATTACTGCTCATATTTGCATAAGTATTCCTGTATCAGCACTTCAAATAGAGGAATCCTGGGTGGACATGTTAACTTTTATTAACTGATGAGACCAGGAATGCATTTCCCTTTGATGCAGTATCTCCTTTTATGACATCTTACACTTATGGTCTTATGACATCTTACGCTTATGGTCTTACGACATCTTATGCTTATGGTCTTATTCTTTATATACAGCTGTGTCAATCCTCAGAACCCAGTATTTAGCTTTCCAACACGACTGGAAAAAAGTCTTAGGGCGTTTTAAGTACACTTTCAGTAAGTATGGATGAGCAAGAAACACAAGTTTGATAAAAAGAACATACATCAAACAGAGCTCCATTGTTTTTAAGAATTCCCACACAAGCTACCATAAAAAGACACTGAAGTACACCTTAGACAATTTTCTACAGTACTGAGCAGTATCCCACTAATCATAAGCAAAATATTGCACTTGATATTAAGTCACTGAAGAATCAACAGCATACAAAACTAGCATTTCTGTTTGCTGTATACAAAATTATTTTAAGTCACCAAGCACTGTGAATAGACAGTTATTTGCCTGAAAGTACAGGCATATCCCATGTTTAGATCTTCAGTTTCAAATCAGTAGATATATTTTTTCCCCTCTGATTTTATGACAAAAAAAGACGAGGAGAAAAAAGGCAGCAAAGTATTACACTTTATACCCCTCCACCTCCATGCTGAAATAACTCACCAATTAGTTTCCCAAAACTAAATTTTCCTGATAATTACAAAAAATGTAAAAGGGGCCTCACTGCAGCTGCCATTTCTCTACCCAGAAGGGACATCTATCTTCTCGGAATTGAAAGTTAGAGGCTCATAGCTTCTAAAATTTATAACTGCTTAGACTTTCAGTAGCGAATGATAGGAATTGCTCCTGAAATTCAACACATTTGAGGCAGCTGTTCTTGCCATCACAGGATTTGTCTGTTTATTTTGTCACACATTCAACCATGACATTTGAATGATTCTCAAAAACAATTCTAAGCAAAGGAAAAAGACTATAAAAGATACTTTAAGTGGCATTAAAAAAAAGATGTCTTACAAAACTTACATTCCTCTACCACTCTGTTTTCATACAGCAATAAAAAGAAACACAGAACTGCTTGAAAAGGTGTGTGTCCCATCCTGTGTCTGTCTCTTCCCATCCCCCTGGCCCAGTTCTACTCCAGAAACAGAGAGCTATAGCACCTATGGACAGATGTGTTTCATTTAGGAATATTTAACACCTACTTCACTTGCCAGATGCCTGAGCAACAAGAAAGTAGCATTAGTTCTTCAAAGAGACACACCAAAAAGCAAAAGCAGTATTTTTATCCAAGCTCTACCTTATCTTTGTCTTCCACAACATCTGCCAGCACATCATCTGGGTCCAGAATTCCTCCATCTGTATACTCCAGGTGGTGAATATTTACCCAGGAAGCTGGATCCTGTAAGACAGACACAAGACTTCTTAATCTAACCTTGCATGGTTTTAGTGTTGTCAGACAAAGCAGCTTTGTACCCCATCTGCTTCCCACCTACTTCCCTCTTTAATCATGGGGTAGAAGCTTGGAGCCACTACCCAAAATTCAAACAGGATGAAAACTACAGACACATAACACGACACTACCTATAAAACACTACGCAAAAGATCTTCAAAATGTACATTTCCTTATCATTCTTTATTTAAATAGTTAATGTAAATACATATATGAATGGAAATGACTCCTGACAGCTTATGAGGGAAGGAGTGTATGCCTGTACTTACATATGTTTAAAACTCCCATCATTTATTCCTCTGAGGAAGTAGGTCAGGCTACTGTGGCAAAAAATAAATGAGTAGAATAAATCACAGTTTGCTTTCATAAATAAACGCTCTCAAATTCTAATACAACATTGTGTACCATATAAAGAGGAATCAAGTTAGTTTTCCAAACTAATGCTTTCCTCATATATTATTACTTCACTTTGATAATGGGAGCTTAGCCATCATTCCACTGACCCTGAAGCCAAACGGCTCAAAACACACTGCTCGGCAGCAAATTCTCCCTGACATGAAATACAAATCAGGAAGCAGACACGGCATCCGTAACCACTGCCCCCAAACCATACCACCTTCCTGTGCATACCTAGCTTCCGAGGGGGACAGGCTAAGTGGTAGTTATGTTAGAACTGCCTTAATATTTAAATATTTCTCCTATTAGGGCCAGCTATTGTGGTTTAACAAGCACATGGCAGCTCATCCAATGACAGCAACAAGTTTGAGTACTCTGTGGTATCAGCATTGATAAGTGTTGAACTGGCACATTTTGGAAAGCATGCTGAAGAAAGGAAACATGCTTAGTTAAGACTGCAAAGCGTATTTGAGTGTTCCAACAAATATTGTGGAGACTGGCCAGAATATACTAAAATTAATGGTCGCAAAAGCGGCATGCACACATGTAGCTTTGAGAAAAGTTTCAGAAACGGACAAAGAGCAGCACTGCTGATGTGCAATACACAATCCCAGTAATGCCTTTATATTACATCTGTATCTCTAATTTCTTCTTCCTTGTCAAGTCTAAATAGATCACAAATCTCAGAAACCAAGTGAAGCACAACAGACACACTATATAGACTAGCAAGTCCGTTATCACTATGTTTGGATATTCCCCACATAATGAAGTCCCTCAGAAGTACAGGTATTCCACTCCATATTTATTTATGGGCATTCTATAGCTTTGGCCATTAAGTGATGCAGACAGCAGATAAATCAGGATAATTCCACCATCGGTACAAATGTGGATCAATTTGATTATGTCATAAATAGGCAGCAGTCAAAAAACAAACTGAAAAGCCTCACACCACAACTACCCTGGCATTACCAACAGGTCAACCCATCACGCCACTAGCAACTCGCTGTGTGAACTGTAAACAAAATGTTTTGCCTGTTCTGACTCATCTAGCTTCAACAGTTCAGTTTCAATTCTTCCACTGACATGTACTGGTTTTGGCTGGGATAAAGTTAATTTTTTTCATAGCAACTAGTTGCTGGAAACAGTGTTGATAACACAGGGATGTTTTAGTTATTGCTGAGCAGTGCTCACACAGAGTCAAGGCTTTTTCTGCCTCTCACACCACCTCATCAGTGGGTAGGCTGGGGGAGCACAGCCAGGACAGCTGACCCAACTGGGCAAAGGCATATTCCATACCATGGAATTTTGTTTTACCTATTAAACTGTCTTTATCTCAGACCATGAGTTCTCGCTTGTACCCTTACAATTCTCCTCCCCAGCCCACTAGGCAAGGAGTGAGCAAGCAGCTATGTGGGGCTTAGCTACCTTAGGTTAACCCACAGCCTTTTTACCCCCTTACACTTGTCTGAGGATTAAGCGTATCTAAAGTACACTTTAGCTTAATAACAAACACCCAAGTAAGCACATAAAAGTATCTCTATTTGTAACAGATCTATTTAATCTGTAATTTACGTCTAACTACAGTTATTTCATCTTGCACTGAAACCACCCATTTGTAAAATACAAAATGTTTGTTCATTGTAGGTATCAGGTGTTCAAAATTAGAAAGTTTAAGCAAATCAACTATGATGCTTTTGTCTCTGCAAAGTGCTCAAGTGTAGACAACTATTAGAGCTCAAAGCTCTGTTTTAAAGCTCCTGATTTAAGCATTTTTACCATAGCCACAAAATTCTAAGATGAAAAGGAAGAGAAGAAATGAACCTCTGTGCAACAAGCAAGCAGGTTAACTTAGCTCAAACAATTTACCTAATGCAGAAACCTTGTGAGTGAGTTTCATTTGACCCTACCAATAAGCTTACAAAATATGATTCTCTCAAAGTGGAATGCATCAGCTACAAATGTTCCTCCTGAACCTTTTAACTAATGCAATCACAAAAGGTTTTCAGATTTAGTAACATTAGAACAGCATATTTGAAAACCACTCCTCTCTGCAGCTAATGGTTTTGCCTGAAGATATATTAAAACCCTTTACATCTATTATGCTGTTCAAGCATCCTGTAGACAGAATAAAGTTGATGTGAAAAAAAAAATAAACAGCTGATGGGAATATTTTGCTTTCAATGTTCCCTTCTATTTGTGATTCAGTAGTTGCATCAACCCAGATGCGTTATGAAAAAAGAAATAAAGAAAAAAGGACTACAAAAGCTCTACTGTCCCAAAGGAATGCAGGAAGTTGGCAGCAGACAAGATCAAGACACACAGCCATCCTAAACTAAGCTTAAATTATTAACATTTTTACTCTGGGCCATGAGAAATACAGTAATTTAATGAGTTTGTTAGTGGCCATATCAAGAGAAAGTAGTCTCTAAATCAGTCTGAAAGAAAAGAAGATGCCATTCCTCACCAATCTTTTGTAGCAAGTGGAGCCAATGTTAACTTCTTTGCAAGAAAGGAATGACAATTCACACTGAAATACAAGAATTAAAGCAGAACAGGATTCAAATAGCTTCCTTATCAGAAAAATACTTCCTAATAGTTTAGGTACTGCTCCCACAAACACTATGACTCAGGTACACACAGTGTGAAGCCACTATGACCTTTTGATCTCGAGACTTCCCAATTACAGTAATCACCAGAAACTGCAAGACTGAACATCTGCTGTGTCAGAGACAGAAATGTGAAACTGGCTTCTATTAAGTTAACCAGAACTTCAGCCCCGTAAGTTAAAAAAAAAAACAAAAACCCAGCTCCTAAGCACAGAGAGAGATATGCTTCTTTTTATGGACTTGTTTGATGAAGCAAATAGTAACTACTGCTAGATAGCCTAGGTGGAGGAAATTCCCTCTGCACAGTCACAGAAGTAACAACAGTTCATCTGACCAGAAAAATCACTCACCCGTTCCAAAGTGGTTTCAAAGTCAGAGAATATTTTCTGTTCTTTGGATGAACTCCAAACACTGCCATGCACAGGATACAAAGTGTCTATATATAAAAAAAAACCCTAAAATCTATATAGCAATTTCTTCTGTGCTTCTTTACTCCCACCAAGAGACCAGACAGCTCCACTAAACAAAACACTGATATTTTAGCTAACCTGCCATATAAAACAAGCCATTAACTACCAGCACACGTAAGAGCTGAATATCTTAAGTCCCAAATAGCATTTAATCCCATGATGAGTAGGGGATGGATAACAGGAGGAAAAATGAATGTGCATGCATATGCACACACACACACTCATGTTTCATATGTTATTTGGAACTCAAAAGGAGAAGAACACATCTGAAAAATAACTGTGGTATATCCAAGATAGAATCATCATTAGAGAAATCAAACCTTTCCTTAAAAAAGGATGATCTTCATTTAAGTTTCTTATGTTTTAGTAAGCTACAACCACCACAAGAACTTCCAGAACGCTTCAGCTTTCCATATATTGTAAAACTGCTAGGCAGGAGAACGCATTTCCAAAGTAACAGGGTAACTTTAATAAAGTATTATCACCAGAGTCCTTGCAAAACAGACAGCTTTTCTGCTTCTACAGTGTTTTCTGAAAGGTCTGAAAGTTGGAACCCAATAACACAGGTCATAGGTTGTTGCAGTGTTCAACATGGGAAGGGTTGATTCCAGCTTGCATACGTTTGCTTCAATTAAATAACACTGCTTCCCTGTTGAAAGCAGAAAATGCTGAATTTCCAAGTCTGTAAACAATATAGGAGAAGATGACATCTCATTTTCACTCAGGGAAGGGATTGATTAAGGACATATTTACTTGAGAAGGCACTTGGTGAGAAACTATGAAATATAAAGCAAAAGAGTTGAAGAACTGTATTCTGAAATGCAGAGGTTCTAGTTTAAGTCCTCTTCCAATGAGTGACAGGGTCTAGAATGACTCCTCCCAGTAGCTTCTTAACCATCATCACTGGAAGTTCATATACCCAAGAAGAAAGAATTAGTTTTGAAAAACAAAAGAATTAGTTTCTTGTAAAAATAAAACACTAACAGCAGCCTAGAAGCTCTGGGCAGCTTTCAAGTTCGGCTACCATCTATCTGTGCTCCTAAATGCTCTCCTGATAGCAGGGTCATTTAGGTGAAAATACATCTACAGGCTTTCTTCAAAACAGTTCCAAAATATCCTAACAGCACAAGTGGGGTGAAGTTCTCTAACAGCATGGCATATAAGCCTTGTGCAGAAGTTTAGCCAAGGTATACATAACAAACATCTAAATATCTAAAGAAAAAGTACAAATAAGTTACCTGGTATAATGCATACCAGCACTTCCGAAATGAATATTGAACAGTTACTCTAATGTGCACTTTACCTTAGGGCTGCAAGTCATGTTTGTGTTTAACATCAAGCCACTTAAAAACTGTTTATCATCATTTCCTTTATGTGTGGGAGAACACTTTAGGAATTACTATGCAAATATTTACCAAATGTTAAATTAAAGCCAGGTCACATGAATGCACAAGTACGATGTAGGCAGAGAAGTGACATAAATTTAAAGAAGTGGTTTGACGTGCACAGAATCACAGAATGGTTGAGGTTGGGAAGGGACCACTGGGGGTCATCCAGTCCAACCCCCCTGCTCAAGCAGTGTCACCTAAGGGCACATTACTCTGAACTGTGTCCAGATGGCTCTTGAATGTCTCCAAGGAAGGATACTTCACAGCCTCTCTGGGCAACCTAGTCCAATGCTCAGTCACTTTCACAAAAAATTCTTCCTCTTGTTCAGGTGGAACTTCCTCTGGTTTAGTTAATGCTCATTGCCTCTCATCCTATCTGCTGGCATCGCCAAGAAGTCTGGCCCCACCTTCTTGACACCCTCCCTTCAGGTACTTATATACATTGATCCGATATCCCCCAAGCCTTCTTTTCTTCAGGCTGAACAGACCTAGCTCCCTCAGTCTTCCTCACTGTCCACTTGTCCAGCTCACATTTCTGAGCTTGCCTATGAAGACGTCATCAGAGACTGTATAAAAACCTTGCTGAAGAACAGGCAGACAACATCCACTGGTCTCCCCTCATCTGTCCAGCAAGTTGTCCCATTGTAGAAGGCAATCAGGATGGTTAAGCATGATTTCCTTTTGGTGATTACATGCTTGCTACTCCTTATCACCTACATAATTTCCAAATGCTTAGAGATGGCCTCCAAGATGAGCCATTCCACCACCTTTCCAGGGACTGAGGTGAGGCTGACTGGCCTATGGTTCCCACCAGGGTCCTACTCCTTGCCCTCCTTTATGTTGCCACAGAATCCTAATCTAACTGTCGCCACCTAATGCAGCACCTTCAGGTTCAAATAATCTAAAATAGGTTCGAGAATTCTTCTACTCATTTATTTTCAGTCAAACAGTAAGACTCCTCCCACATCAGCTCTCAGGCTGGTATTTTAGAAGCACCTCCACATGATTGCTACACTACAGCAGACAGACTTCAATGAAATACTGCATGAAAAACGGCGTATTTAAAAAATGGAAATCACATATGCCTGTCCCACATCCACACCAACAGAATAAACGCTCACTCAGAGTTGGGGGGATATTTTAGATTAAGGTCAGTAAGGGAGAGATTCTGCCACTTAATTATTTTTAGATTGTGTATTACAACGTGATTCATTATGTCCCAATATAAGAAATACTTAATGATTTCTCTAAGTATTCAAAGGCTACATGATATATCACTACCCAACACCAAAGAGCACTAAAATATTAGTTACTCTCAAACCTCAGCTTACAGAGTGGAACACAAAAAGGGAGTTGGAGAGGAACAGATGGATGAGATTGGTCACAGCCTCAAAATTTATCTCTAGATTCTTCTCAAAATGTGTTATTAAATTAGAACGGACTCCAGCATTTTTTGCTTGTTTACTCCAACCACCTCCAAGCAAGCCTGAAGTGGTAATTCCAGTCAGGCTGCATTTCAACAGCCAGCAACCGGGCTGCCATCATCAGCTGTAGTAGAGGTGGGGCTCTGGTTTTATGGGACTATGAATATTAAGCTCCCCCAATCAACAGCTGATAGGAACCAAATGCTTGCAATAGTACATATTGTCACTGCTGGTTGTTAAGTATTCCTCAATCACAGCACAGTGATCTAGAGCCGAATAGAATCATAGAATCATAGAATAGTTAGGGTTGGAAAGGACCTTAAGATCATCTAGTTCCAACCCCCCTGCCATG
>JANEMJ010059665.1:0-21510 GCA_024361745.1 Cacatua alba
CAAGGAGACAGGCAGTGTCTGTGCGCCTCTGTCCGAGTGGCGTTGGTTCTTTTCTTAAGTCTCCGCTCCTCCTCCTCGGGCTTTTCGGGTGTGCTGAGGGCAGTACAGAAGGGGTTTTTCCCGGGGGGTATCTGCCGGAGGGAAGCACAGCGATGTCTGTGGTGGGATGCTTCATTTTCTCTGTCAGGTTTCCTACTGTTGCTGCTGTAACTGGAGCTGACGCTGGTCGTGGGAAAGCTGAAGTGACAAAAGTAATAGCACCGCGCAGGGTATAACGTCCTTCGTTTATTTGCTTTTAAAGACTGTGAAGCACAGACACTTGTGCTCAGGAAACAAATAAACTACAGGAAACTAAACATTGTAGCTTGAAGTCTGTTCAGGAACTCCTGGCTGGGACCTAGCATTATACTTTGTTTTGAAGTCGAATTCAATTCCTTTATCAGTAGTTTCTAGTACAGGGCTATTAGTTTCCAGAGGAGCAAAGATCTGGTCAGCATCGAGTCAGCTTGAGTGAGCTGGGGAGTCAAAGGCAAGCTGAGGCATTGCAGTCGGACGGTGTAGGTGGGGTATGGGGTTGGTTGAGGCAGTGAAGCTCCTGAAGCCACCTGAGTAAGTCGTGGCTGGCTATGCAAAATGAAGATGCAATAGCATTGCATCAAGTGTGGAGAAGCCCGATTTAAAGGTATTTAAGGGTTTCTTTAGCGTGTTGTGCAGTGCCTCGTACTTAAGTAGGATTTACAGGCATGATTGGAATTCAGATAAAATACACTCGTGAAGTACTGACAGCACCAGTGTAACAAAACTGAAATATAGGACACTGGTAACATTAACAGTGAGGAGTGAGTAAAAGCCCTGATTTATCTTGGCAGCACAAGTATGTCTTTGTAGCTCATGCTTGTATATACTTCAGATAAGAGGTGGTAGGTCAGTGGTTTGGAAGAGTGGGGTTTTGCGTTTTAGGAGAGCACTGAATTTCCTTCTGTAAGTACTTAAATATACATCACTTTAAAAAACAGTTTTATCTTGCTCATCTCTGTGCATTTTTGGCAGCTTCTTAATTTTCTTTTCTTTGTTCAGCTTGTAAATAACAATTAAGGTTTTGTAGTCTATCGTGTTCAGTTTTTTTAAAGAAAAAAGTGTTTACCTTCCTTATGTGCTTAAGAAATAGATAGGCAAAGGTAGATTTTGAGCTCAGACTTGCTTTTAATGACAGGCATTTCATTCACAGTGTCATGAAACTGGCTGAATTTTATCTAGACCTACTATATGTTTGTGGGTTTTTTCCCATTAAGTCACTAATTGTTATATCTTGGCTTGAAGAAATAATGCCAGGATTTTAAGCTAGAAGTTTTGCTGCAACATTTTTATTTGAGCAAAATTTAATATCGTTTTTCTTGATATCAGGTGGTATCTGTAACTCTGCACTAGTAAGGTAACTTAATGCAGAAAATGGTCTGTTTGGAGCTCTACAACTAGACTTTGACAATACAGGTTTTTACATTAATGTGCACCCTTTAAGTGGATTATTTTTAGTGTGTTGAATCTAATCACACTTTAAAAAATATTAGAGTTATAAAGCAAACTTTTTTTAGTTGGAAAAAATATTGAGTGCTTCTCTTACCTATTGAAAAAAATATTGACTGTTTAATTGTTTTAATAGCTTGTGTTGGTCAAGTAAAGATTGTTATTGTGTTAAACCTGGCACAAAATGAAATTCATTAAAAATTGGCTTAAATCTAGGTTAAAAACACAAGGAAAACCACTCTTTGTGGAGCTTAAAGGAAGGGCTCTGAAGGAGTAAATAAACTTAGATGCGTTTATGTTCTACTGCAGTTTTTCCGTCATGGTTCCCTGTTGCCAGCATCAGTGCAGCTTTAGAAGGCAGCTGCTGTGGGTTTGCTAATGGCAGGTGGGTACAAGCAACTTATGATGTTAAGAGTCTCCAGCTGCAGAGACCTGTTCTGCACAGGTTTTCTGGAGATCTTGTTGAGCCTAAAGCTCTCCCTCATTAGTGTTTGCAACTGTGGTCACCAAGTGGAATTTTTCAGGACTAAGATTGGTATGTAGATGGTAAGTTTTTTCAGAACACTTGCAAATATATGTGTAGGTTTTGCTGATTGACCGAGACAAATTTGATGATTTTGTGTCAGGGTTAACCCTGCCTGGTCAGATTTTATCTCTTCATGCTGATTATTGGTATTTCATGGTGATTGGCAGTTCTGACTTCTTTTTTTCTCCTAAAGTCTTATGCATTGTGCTGTTTCTGATAAGTAGAAAGTGTGTGTGGATGAATTTAGAGATGAATAAGGAGGCAGAAGAAAAATCAGGGGATTGAGGAAGCAGCTCATGTCTGGTACTTATGTGGTACTTAATTAATGTGTCTGTTCCGGTATTGTGATGATGCATATGCTAATTGAATAGTTATATCGGTGTTAAAAAACTGTGTAGATGATGCCCTTAGTGACATGGTTTAGTGGTGGTCTTGGCAGTGCTGGGGTAATGGTTGGACTTGATCTTAAAGGTCTTTTCCAGCCTGGTTGATTCTGTGATCAGGGACATGACAAGGGAAAGATTTTATTTGATGGGCCAATACTTTCTACTTCTTCAAATTGTGGAGCTGCTATTTCTGGATATTTCTGTAAGTACCCCACTATGCTCTGAAGTGCATGTGCATTGGCTAAACCATGTATGTCTTAAGTAGACTGAAGTAGATAGAGGCGCTTTGTGCTTTTCTGTATGCCTTGGCTAAACAGCATGCTCCCTGTTGTGTTTCCTTTGATAGCAATGTATGAAACAATGTGAATTAGTAATAGTAAAATAACTGTTGATTCATTTAAGACATTCTGTCACTAGAAATGTTTCCTTCTGCAGTGTTTTCTGTGTTGTGTGAAATGTGTTTCTCTTTTATGCCTTTTTATCACAACAAAAAACGTTGATCAATTTTGAAAATATTATTCCACAAACAGTTTTATGCTCATCAGCACATTTATCTTTGTGGTTGCTCTGCAGCATATTCCTTATGGTATGTCCACCCAAAACCTAAGATGCTTCAGTGAACTGCCTTGCATGGTGCTATTCTCATAGTGGTGAGGACAGAGTAGTGAGAACTGGGAAGTTTAGTCTTTTGTAATCCAGTTGAAATTGTATTTTCTGAGAATTTGATGTTGAGTGCTAAATCTTACCTGTAATATTAGCTTTTTCCTAGGCAATATTTGTCAAGGAAATCTGGTGAAAGGGGGCATGTAATCACAAAGTTGCGTGGCTGCACTTCATCGGTAATAAGAAAATTGTTGATTTAGGTAACGCTTTTCAGAGTTTTGCCTTTTTTAACACTTTTTTTCAAGTGCAGCATGCTTGTGTTCACCTAGTGAGCAGTGAGAGTACACACTGAAGTCCTGGGCAGACTTGCATATTTGCTTTATAAGGTGCCCCATCTGACTTCTGTCAAACTATGCGGTAATATCTGAGGCAAGAATAAATGAATGGAACTAAAATTGGGTTTTTTTAGTAACTGTAAATATTTAGAAATAAAAATGATGGATTATGGTGTGCTAAAGAATTACTCAGTGTGAACATCTGCTCGGCGTGTATGTTTCTGTACATCTGGAGTTCTTTCTGTGAGGGGTGTAGAGTGTACAAATAACATTAACATAGAATATTTAACAAAATGTGTCTGGTTATTGTTGTCTTGGGGTTTTGTGCAGTTAAATGGAATATGTAGTGCTTTTGCTTGAATGCTAAAGGCTCACTGAGCTTTGGATACTGGAGGATGGTAGATAATGAAGTTCTTGGCTTAATGAGTGAAGACAAGTGAAAGTCCATGTGAGTGGCACTTTGAAGTGGCTTCCTTGGAAATTGATGGAAGAGTTTGTGCTGTCTCTTTAAAAAAAATCAGGAAGTATGTTCTTCAACTTTTGATGCATGTTGTGTTTTTCAAACCTGTGTGAACCCCTTAATAGCAGTTGGCAGAAAGAGACTTTGAATACTGTGTCAGAACAGTTTCAGTCTGTAGAACCCGTCTAGCCATCTATTTCTCACTTCTTGATAAATATTTAAAACAGAAATTTTGCTGAGGGCTTTTGTGCTAAGATTTTATGATTAAAAAAAAAAAAAAGGCTATGGAAGATTTAATGATACTATTGTTGTGAGATCCTTGGGGCCAAAGCACACCATCTTTCATAATTAAGAAACCACTGGCACTGTAGAATACTATTTGAGAAATGAGTTATGTTGGACCAAAGAAAGATCAAAGTATATTTGGTGATGTGCTCTTTTTAATCTTTGTTTAAACAAATTTCATTCTGTGCCTAAACCCAAGTTTTATTTTCAAAAATATGAAATAATTTTCGGTTGCATCAATAGTTTTTCAAAAGCTGTTAAAAATTTTCTTATGCTTTCAATGCCTGTTTCGGACATTGTTTCCTTCTTGGTTTGAAAATCAGATATTTTCTTTTTGTGGAAGAAGATACATCGTGTGGTGATGATGTCTAATCTTTAAAGTTGCCAAGTTTAATTATATGGAAAACATCCACAGAATGTAAATATGAAAAAGTTGACTTCAAAAAGTACTTAAGTATTATGCAGCATATTTCTCTTTTAATGATTTATGGTTTTGCTCACCAATTTAGAAAATTTGGTTTTCTTTTTCAGCTAAATAAAGGTGTTTTTTCAAAGCAGTTTGAAACCAAGGTTTCTACATGTTAAACAGAACACTGCCTTTAGCATTATTAATGCATAATTAATTATTAATGCTAGTAAATTTGTTTTGGTTTATAACAGTTAAAAAAAAATTGAAAGTCATGCTAAATATCAAACCATATTACATATGGAAGTTCTCTGCTTTTGAATCTTCATAAAATTCCAGTGTGCTAACATATATTGTGTTAAAGGCAGCGTTCTGTTTAATATGTAGATGTTCGCGAGATGAAACCTGGATGTTTTTTTCCCCCAGATTTGTCCTTCAACTTAACCCAAAGATTGCAAGCGCTACTCTGTATGGCTTCTCTTTTTATTCATCTTTATAGCTGTTGTGGTCTGCAAATGTGTGCAAGGAATGTGTCTTGTGGCTGCAGTATGAAATCACAGCATTTCCAGATGCATGGGGTAGCCATACGTTTCCTCTGTCACGGGTAGATGCTGGGTAAAATGCTTAACCTCTGTGAGGTTACAGTCTTTCACAAGGAGCATTGTGCTGCTTATCTCATCCTTCTGAAGACCTCTGAGATTTCCAAATAGAAAGTTATGTAAGGATCAAGTTCTCGCTTATTGAATGTGTAGTTACTTCAGGCTTCAGGATGAAAACAATTGTATTGAGTTTTTAGTTAGAAACCGTGTTTGTCTGCATTTTTCCAGCAATTGTCTAGTTCGTAAACATCTGACCTTTTTACTGATATTTCCAGGAAGGGGTGAGTCATTGTCTTGAGACTTTATCAGTGTGGGTTTGGTGTTGAACATAATTTAAGAATGCACGCGTGTTTGTGCCCTTGAGTATCTGTTTAGAAAGCATTTTTTTCAGGTTTGAAAACTGTTTATCACCTGATATCAGTGAAAATGGCATTTCTTTTTATTTATGGCCCCACACATGTATGTACTTGGAAATGTGTATGCTCTTCAGGAGAATTTGTACATACATGGGTCTTTACTAATCTGGAAATGCTGAACACTGGAAAAATATGTATGTTATTTTAAAAATATATGTACTATCCTTACTTTTAATCCAAAATCTGAGTTGCCTCTATCCAGATTCTAAATGCTACAGATGGCAGTCTGATTTCCTGGGTGAGAATAGCAGGAGGCTGTTTGAGATTGTGAGATCTCTTAGCTCAACCAAGCAGAGATCTCTTTAAAGAGTGTATCTGTCAAAATAATGGTCTTTTGGATTGGCAAACCCATCAGAAGTTGCGATGGAGAAAAGCATGAGTAGAAAAAAGTCTGTTGCCAATGTGTTCAGGTTTCTGTTCTTGGCAAAGGGTATCCAAGTGAGTATGGTTTGTGCTTTCAACAGTCTGCAGGTAAATGCTGGAAGACAAAAGGTTTGTGTTAATGCTCGTGCAAAGTTGTCACTAATGCTACAGACCTACTCAAATACGTCTGAAATTGTCTAAAAGTTCATTTGTGTAGTTAGATTAGTTATTACACTGGATTGATGTAGGTGAGACCCTCTATTATTAATACAGTAGTTAAATACTTCAGTCCTTACATTTGCAAAGCAGTTTCTTGGCATGCTTGGTAAAACCAGTAATTGACTAATGCCGGGGCTTGGGGTTTTGTTTTTTTACAAAGGAAGGGAAGTTCTTTAACACATTTGAAATTAAATTTTTATTGTTCATCTCACACATGTGCGTGCTTTTTCAGCAGCTTGAATTCTTTTTGGTAAAAAAAGAATTCCCAAAGTCCAGATATGTTCAGCTTTTTCCTTGTGTTGGTGAACAAATTGTTCAGTGGAAGCTGAAATTCCAATCAGCTTGTTTCATTTTGCCCCTAGTGAGTTTACGTACCCCAGTCCCTTCTGCTCTCTTGGCAGAGTTAGGAGGTTTGTCTTCAGATGCATGTCAGTGCTTCAGCTGGATGGGAGGAGAAGGGGAAAAAAAAGTATTATACTAATGAAAACCTTCTGGTTTTCATTAGAATGTGAACCCTCTACACTGACTTTGTTTATGGAATTATCTGCAATAAATTTGTTAGTCTGAGTTGCTGGTTTTTCTCAATTACAAGTTCTATTCTAAGAGGAGACTGGCAGCAGTATTATATTTCCTGATAGGTGACAAGAACAAGAAAGGGCTTGATTTCAGATTACTTGCTTTTCTGTTAGGTTTGATCATACTGAAATTTGAAATAGTTACATGTGAGATTCATTAATACCTTTTCCTTGATTTTTTGTTTTCCTTTAGTCAGGACTCTGCTTCTGCTTTGTCATTTAGAATAAAGAGGGCACTAGGCTGCTTAAAGTGTTTTCTGACATTGTGGTTTGTGTGTTTGTACATAATTTTGTTACTTTTGACATATTTCAAAGGAGAAGTGCAGTCTTAGAGTAAGTTAAAAAGCTACCATTGCAAGACCTGAATTTTTCTTGGGCTTTACTGTTGAGCTCTTGTGTGGTCTTGTGCAAGTAAACTTACTACTTGCCTCTTAGTTGGCTTGTAAAATTGGGTTAAGGTTTGTGGCACTTTTTAAAATAAAATTACTATCGTAACAATACCTGTGTTTTTAGCATACTTCAACATTCTTCAATGTGTAAGTAGAAAGCAATATAATGTTAGAAGCAAAACACAAAAAGCAACAAATTCTAGTAAGTTGTCCTGATTCTCTTTGATCAGACTGTCTGCTTGAAATAACCATTGAGAACTTCACTTGATTGGGTAAAATCTGCAGTGTACTCACAAGAATGTTCATTGTTTTATGATGGTATCCATTTGTAATGCTTACGCTTAGCAAGTATTTGTTCAGGAGGCAGGTACTGTGCAAATCACTTCTCATCGGCTGGTACACAAGAAATACTACAACATGCTTTTTTGTAGTTCCAAATGAAGTAAAGTGTTTTTTCAGCGCTGTGTAATGAAATGACACCCACTTGATCTGAGTTGGGAGTGTTACTTAAGCACTGAAAAAATTCTCAAATATGACAGCAATTGCACTGGAGAGTTGAGAGGCAGTCTTACTTCTTGCATGCTTGGGGAACCAGATGTGAGTGAGTGAATGGAGGTGGTGAACATGGGTGTGCCTTTTGGATCTCTATCAGCTTAGTAAATCCTTTGGAAGGACAACATTTGATTGCTGGATCTCCTGATGGCTGCCCGACTTGACTGGCTGTGAAAGCCTCACTTTGTGAGGCCGATGGGCAGAGAGAGGGGGGTTTCTTTTTATGTGGGTATGCTTTTTGTACACTGTTTTTTCCCCAAATGCTTTAATTCTTTCAAAGAAGGTAAACAGTGTTTTACTTTTCTAATAATGTTTTCAAATAAGCATTTGCTGTAGGTAGCATAGGGTTTTCTCATGGCTGTGAGTAGGAGCACAATTGATACGTGTGAAACCAATACCTGCGCTGTGACACAGTTGGCTTTCTCTGCAGCATAGGAATATTCTGGTAGGGGAAATTGTAATGTTTCTAAGGCCCAACACTTCCCTTTTTCTTTTTTCCCCTCCTCCCCCAAAGTGGATAAGTTGTTCCTGGTTTTGCTATCTGACTTCTAATCATCCTGCTGTTTTTCCCCTTATGTATATGAAGTCAGTCACAATTAGAGGAGTATTTATGGTATTTGACAGCTGTAGTCAATAGTTGGAGTGTATTTTATGTCTGTGTTTTAGTGCCTAGAACCATTAGTTACGTAGTGGGCTTGTGTTGTGCTGCTTTCTACACAATCACAGAGTATAAAGACCATCCCCAGTTTGGATAATTTTCAGTTCCAGCAGAAGATGGGTCGTTCACTGATCATGTCGAATGACAAGAGCTGTGCAAACCCCAGTATAGTTCAACATGACAGGCAGGGATCTCAACTGCGGCATCATACCTGCTTCTTTTGGTAACCTTGCAAGCCAGGGGTAGCAGTGGGTAGACCTTTATCGTGTTTGCAGGGGTTGAGTGCATAAGCATCCTAAGAGAATTAAGGAAATACTTGTTGAAATGTATGAGGGAATGTTGGAGTCTCAGGAAAAGCAAACAGTAATTCTTCGGTATAAGGAGGTAATACAGCTGTAATCAGCCAGCAGTGCCCTTGGAAGTGAGGTTAAGAAGCTAATGTTTGATGCAATAGAGAAGGATGCAAAGAGACAGGGAGAGATAACACCCAAGAAATGTATGCAGATGAAATAATCTCTCAATACCAGAGAAAAAGATGTTGCTGTAATTGAGAAATGAGATGGGAATGAATAAAGATTGCAGCTACTGGAATGGTTAGAAAGAGCCTGCTTTTCAAAAAAATTATGTAGAAACTGTTAACAAGTCTTAGTACAAAACATGGGTTTAAGATATGGGAAAGAAGTCAGATGCTCCGGTGAAGGAAAAGTTTAAGGTTAAGACCCTAGTTTATAAAGATACAAAGCAATAAAGTGCAGTAGCTGATAAGAAATACTACAGCATGCATGATAAGGTGATGCACATTATCTGCATTTTAATGAAACATGTTTTATCGCATCTTTTCTCTAAAAACAGGTTCAAATTCGTGATTATTAAATGGAAAACTGTATGAAAGTCCATCAGTGAGGACTGGTAAAACAATTTTCTTCTGAAGTGTCAAGTATAGGTTCCCTCATCCCCCTTAGTTCTACTTTTATTTAGACCCTAATAGTGCAAATAGTTATCTATCTATTTAAATGTACCAATATTTGTTTATTTTATGAGCAAAGGTCTAACAGGATCAGCTAAACTAATTTATGTGCTTGGGAGTAAGTATTGTATACCAGCTGCTTTTCAGAGCAGGTTTTTTTGAGAGGAGCAGTTGCAAAGCTGATCAAGTGTGCAGGTACTCTGATATTACAATACAATTTTGTTCATTCTTCGAGGTATTCTTAAAGGATAGTCTGTTACTTTTCACCCTGCCCAGCCTCTCCAGTGTGTTTCTGTGGTAAAATGTGCAGTATATCCAGAGTTCCCATTTTACATGTAAGGTTCCTGGTTCTACCTGTAGATTGTAGTTGCTGCCCTGCATTATTTAAATTGGAAAAATTACTGATGTAATTTCTGAAAGAAAATACTGGTTATTTTCTTTAATTATTTAATGGGATCTTTCAAGTTTATGAGCTTTGCTATACACTAGGATTTAATAGAACAAGGGATTTAGATTGGTACTTAGGTCTATGGATGGTGGAAATTTCACTCTCAAGTGATTTAGAATTAATCTCGTTAATTAAAATTTTTGTCTTAACTGGGTTTTATTATCTGGGAAATTTGCTAAATAGTAGATGATGACATTTGAGATCTGTGCAGTATGGTTTGGACATGGGGAAGAAAAGGATGAACTTGTGTTAAAAGGTTCTTCAGCATGTTGTAATAAAATGGGAAAAACCAGACTGGAATATCTGGTTAGGCCTCATATCTAGAAGATAGCATGTTCAAAAGAGGAAAAATTAGTTTCTTGGAAATAAATAGTAATTTATCAAGGAAGTCCAAATGCCTGGGATTTTTGTACTTCATAAGTAATGGGAGGGGAATGTAGACTGTACAGTTCCATGAAATTTCAATAGAAATGTCACCATGTGAGGCAAGCCAAGCAGTTTTGTCAAGTGTCCTGACTCTGCATGATACTCAAATATTTACTCCTGTAACGAGGTGTGGTGGTCTGATTAAGTCTTTAGTTTGAGACTAAGGAAATAGGGGCTGTGGGTTATTTGTTTTGCTTTAGCTTGATTGCTCCTTTGTTTTGCAAAAGCTGTGAGGGCTTTTGTGTTCCTGGTCCTGTTCTCATTCCTGCTGAAGTATTGCATTCACAGAACTTAGATTTTTTTTTTTTTTTTCAACCTATCTCCCTGAGTTTGAGGCTCTGTTAATATTACATTTTTGGGTGTTTTTTTTCCTGATTTATCTTTCTCTAATAACAAGAGCAAATTCTTTCTAACATGGCTTTTAGAGAAACATTTTTGCTTTGGCACTGGTGCTAGGGAGTGTAATGATTATCTCTTTCCAGGACCACTGTTGCTTTTCCATGGGCACTAGCCTAGCACTTGAGAGATACCAGTATGGTTTCCTGAGTTTCAGCTTTATCTTTGCATTCCTGAGAGGGAAATAGTGAGCTAGGAGTAGTGGTGTGTAACTAGTAAGTTTTTACTGGAAGAAACATCCCATCAGTGGATTGAATTGGACCCTTACAAACCCAGGAACTGGCTCTGTATGTTAAAACTTCAGTAGATGCAGACAGAACCAGTGACAGGCTTAAGTGTGCTGGTGGCTCTTGTGCTTGGAAGGCTTAGCACTCAGTGACTTGGAGTTGCTTTGGTTCTGAGGGGATGTCCTTCAGTTTCACTGAAGTTTCAATAGTTGAACTGAAGTAATTTTATCTAGAGGTTTAAAACCAAGTCTTGAGATGCCAGTGGTATTTATATGCTTAGTGATTTTTACGTTTCTCCCTGTTCTGTCTGGTTTATGTTGCAAGGCTGTAATTGTGGGCTTGACATCATTTGTGTAAAATGCCTTGCAGTTTTTAAGAAACTGTGCAATCAGCTGAAGGTGATAGTACTGAATGACCAAAATTTATGTTTTTTCAATAATGAGATACAATGGAATATTAGTGCTTCAAATGCAGATTTCAACCTTGAGCTGTAATTCTCAAAGAAGAGCTGTCGTTTCATCTTTATGTAGACCTTTGGTGGGAAAACTTTTAATTTATCTGTTCTGGATGCTGGGAAACTGAGAACAGTGAATTTCTAAAGAAGACCTTACATGTAAGTGTTTCTTATGATATAGGTAGACTGTAGTGCTTTGTACTTAGCATTTCAAACTTATTGTAAACGCATTATCAGATGTCTTCACAAAGTCAAAACTGAAGCTTGTGGCTTTCATGACTTTATTTCTTTGTTAGGTCATTGGAAAAGAGGCTTATTTTTTTGCTGACTTGTGATCATATGTGGGAAGAGGATCACGCTGCTATATCCCTGTGAAACTGACAGTTTGGATGTTGCGTGTGACACTTCTAGGACTGGTACCAGTTACTGTTAGGAAGACAGCATTACTCTTCAAAGTGATGTTTTTTCCTATTCTTTCTTAGATTGTTAATTCCTCTTAATACAACGTATCCCTAAACTTGTTAGTGATTTCATTACACTTATAAGTGACATTTTGGTCATTAACTTCACCATATGTCTGTTGTTTAATACTTTCTCTTTGGTTCTGGTTATATATTTTGTTTGGTAAACACTGAAGAATGAGTGATGCATATTTTCTAACTTCTGTAGGTTTTTATCTTGGTATGGGTCACAATGATGAAATACAAAGGGAAGACAGAACACTTGCAGGCTTCATGTGTCCTAAAGCAATCAATGTAAAACTATGTTTCATATTTTGTAAAGGGTTTTTTGTTCAATAAGGTTGTGAGTTTTAAAGCATTTCTTCAAGAGCACTTCACAAATTTTTCATATGTTTCCAGTTGATGTCAGTGATATGGAAGTAGTACAGTGTGCACTTAATTTCATTGCAAGAAATATTTTTTTTTTGAGATGTTACTGTATTTGGTAGAAAGCTGATGAGGGCATTTGAAAAATGTAAATAAAAACGTTTATTTCTGTCATAAATAAAGGGTTTGAGGCTTTGCTTCAAGTTGTACCCTTTATCTTTCAAAGTTCTCTGCCACTCAAAAAGCTAATGCAATAGTAAGTTTACATCAGGAAATGGCACTCTAACATTCATTTTTTGCTGTGAGATTCTGCTTTTCTTTTTCCTGAGAACAATTTTTTTCTCTTCATTTGCTAGAAATGCCTAACAATTTACTTGCTCCATTTTTAGTTTGTTTGGACCATCTTACTGTGTTATCTTTATTCATAATCTTTTCTCTCTTTATAGTTACAATTCTTTCAGTTGCTTCAACATAATTTGTTTCTGTCTTCTGCTTAGTATGAACTTCAATTTTATGAGAAAAGTAGAAGAATGAAGAGCATGGCAAGTTAACAATGAAGTTTGCTGGTTATCTAAAGTTATTTGTAAGAAGGTCTTTCTTGGGAGTATAGCATGCTTTCGGATGTGTGCAGTTTTCTTCTGGGCTTTGTATGAGCTGTGGTCTATCATCTCTACTATATGGTATATCCAACATCTTAAAAAGGTGTTACCAAAGGCTTTCATGTTAATATTTCAGCAGGCTTTCGTAATGAATATTACCAGATGAAGAACACTTTTCAGTAGCTGTCACTGCCTTAGATTTTTTGGGTGGAAACAATGGTAGAATGTTTTATATAATGCTTACATGCACAATTTATGAGTTTATCTTCTGGCTGTAAACCCTAAGGATGGTATATAAAAAGACATTACCATTTCTAAGATTAGCTCATATAAAAGGTGGTGCAGCTCATCCAGTTACATTCATCTGGTGGGAGACAGTTTACTGTTTCAGCTGGGTGTAGTTGATTTGAATTACATTTGGAATGCTGTTATGCTGCATTAATATTGGGAATCCTAAGTCACATCTCAAGAAAAATACCTTTATTCAGTATTTTCTCCATTATTTTGTTTGCCTGATTTTGCCTCGGTGTTTGTGTACCAGTTGTGTGTTGATTGATGTTGCAGCCCATCACAACATCATTAAATACTGCTATTCAGTATTCTGCTGTAGTTACCGTGAGTCTGCTTGTTTCCATTTGAGTTCTTTACCTATTGCATCTGTTTTATTGCAAAAAAAACCCAACCTATTATTAGTTTACACTTTACAGTTGACAGTTGTAAAAATTGATAGAATTGTTTCTAAGATGGATTCAGAAATCAGAGGTGACTACGCAGATGTGGTGTATTGTGTAATCTCTCCAGTTGTTTGTTGAAATGGGGGAAAATGCTTTACAGCATGGTGGAAATCATTTTAATTAACATTTTGGTTTATAGCTGAGTTTGGAATCCCTGATGTGAGATGTTTGCAATACTCATGAGCAGCAAAGTTTTGTATCAATCAAAATGTTTCATGAAGGCTTAGTTAAAAGTACAGTTATTAAGATATTAGTATATTACAGCATGATTTTAAGCTGCAAGTAGAGCAATTGAAACTAATGATTGTGACAACCATAAAGATGGATGCTGAGAACCATAGCAGTTTAAAGTGTTAAATTATTGTTAAATTGCTCTCTTGTTACTAGTGATTGCCTGTATGAACTGGATGATACATTGGATTGAGAGAATGATCTGGTTAGTGGAGTGCTACAGATGGAAATACTTGTTATGGGTTTGTGCTACTATGTATTCTTGAGAGGCATAAATGTTTTGGATTGTTTGTATGTAACAAGAAGAAAGAAACTTGAGGTTTACAATCTGGAGTGTATTTTTAATTGTAGCAGATTGATATCAAATGAATATTTCCAGCCTAATGGGCTAGTACAAAATGTTCAAGTATTAATGCTGGGCGCATCTCACATGACTTAGTTCCTGTATATATATAGATATAAAAAATATATATCTATTATTTGAGGCTGTTTCTTAGAATTTGTTTAGCATTTTATGACAATTCCTAGAACACAGATTTTTTTACTGAGCTTTATCGCTTATTCTTTAATATTTTACTAGTTTAATTCCCTGAGGACTTAATTAAATGAGTACTTAGTAGAGACATGAGTAGCGCTTCATGTCGAAGAATGAAATTACAAATATTTGGGTTTTCTGTCTAAGACATAAAGAATGTGATGTGGCCCTGGCATAAAATAGAGGAGAGGTTCCATGTATTTAGGTGTGAAAAATACTGTGCCACTTTCTTCTACTTACAGGTCAATGTGTAGTGAGGAGTGTTAGTTTTAAAGGGTTCTTTGGTTAGAACTGGTTTTTATAGGAGGAGTACTGTGATTTGTGGAGAGTTACTATGTTGATCTGCAATTTAATTTTGAACTACATCTCCACTATAATGTTGAGTGCTTTTTTTACTGTCTTGCTCTTTATTATTTTTGGTATTTCAGTATGAATACCCTTGTATTTTTAATAGTTTAGTTAGGAAGGAGATAGCTGCAGAAGGTAGACTCTTGCTGAAGTACCTTTTGATTTCTACATTGGCTGTTTGACTCTCAAAAAGAAATATATCTCTTCAAAAAGAAACAGATGCAGTCTGGTGTCAGCAGTGCCAGATATGACTCTGCAATTCCGTGATTACCTCTGTCCTGAATGTGAGTGCTATTTGTTTTCAGAAATACTTGCACTGATTATGCTATAGGTTTGCTTGCTTTTGGTATTGAGCTCCTGCAGTGGTGTGGAATATATATATTGAGCCCATTGTCTTTTTAATACTGATGTAATTGCTGTGCTGGGTTACAGACACAGTATGAAATTGAGCTGGTTTGAGTATGGCCTTTGTATATATGTTTTGGAAAGAATGTGGAACGTAGCTATGACAATTTAGAAGTGTGGTGCTTGTATTTTTCAATACACTGAGGTTTGTACTCAGCTTTTGTGTATGTGGTTTCAATGTCCAAATATGCTCTAATAGGGGGTTTTGACCATTTTAAAAACATAACTTTTCTAATGGAAGTGCATATGCTTATGATGACATTATTCTGATTGTTTCCCTTGTAATTTAAGGTATTTTGGAACCTTGTTAACCTGGAAGGGGAACAGTATGTGTTTGTATTATTTGATCCTGCAAAGAAAGGACATTTCTACTAGAAGAAAAAAATTTTTATGAAGAATCTTAATGCTATTCTTACAACACAGGTTATGATTCTGAATTCTGTGGTGAAATATGAGGACTTTACTGTATATTTCTGGGCTCATACCTTAAAAAATCTGAGATAAACTGATAACACTACAGAATTGTGTTGCATTTTAATGTTAGCTGAATCACAAAACCTTGAAAAATTCCATTGTTTTGAAGATGCCAGTAGTAACATCTGGTTTTAGTTTAAATTTTTTTTTCCAGTGATGTTAGTTACTACAAATTTTGCCTTAAAAACAATGATTGCAGTAGATACCGTTGCGAATAGAGGGTGATTTTTGTGGGTTTAGCTGTTGGGGCTTTTTGTTTGTGGGTCTGGGGCTTTTTTGGTCCCATTGTCCACCCCACCCCCTACCCCCCTTGTGTTATCTTTATCTGAAATAACATTCCAAAGAAATCCCTAATTTACTGCCATGCTAATTTCCTAAGTATATGGATCTGGTTTTATAATCAAGTTTGAAAAGTATTTACTGTTTCTTCGGAGGATATTTGTGATGGGAAAAAGACATGGGTTGAATGTTCTTTTTCTTGAACACTAAAATATTCACAATTGATAGGGAAAGGGAAGTTCATCTTAAAGTAGGACTTTTTACAGGAAAATCCCATCGTCTATTGAGGGGACAAAACCAAACAGCATAGGTTGAATCAGTTAACGGATGAGCCTTCCAGTTCTGTAACTGTTTACCCAACCAGTCCCCAGTGACCTCTGATCCTCTGAAGTACTGAGCAGTGTCTGCTCCCATTTGAAGGGAAGTGAGTGTGCTCAGAACTATGGTATGAATTCTGTTCATATTTCCAGCCTTTCCTAAACAAAAAAGGCTAATGCTTTAGTTCAGTAAAATTGAAGAGCTGATCAGAATACTTGTGTACAGGTACCTTGCTCTGGGTGATTTAGAAGAGCAAATCTGTCTGATGGGAACTGATAATAGCACCTGGAAATTCCTTCTCATATTCCAGTTGCATTCATGGTATGTTCCTACATGAGGAATAGAGAGAGGAGTTGCAGCAGCTTATCAGAGCTATGCTAAATAAGGAGATTCTGTCTGGATATCTGCATCTCTGTCGAAAGGTGGAAGTTTGACGTTTACCAGAGGATCCCATATGTGTTACTTCACTGGCAAGTTCTTGTAGGTTTACTGCATATTGCAATTACACCTGTTGTGAAAAGTGAGCTAAAAGTTAACACCAGGCTATGTTTGTTTTATTCCTAATGCCAGGCTATGTTTGTTTTATTCCTGAGCTATAGGTTTTATTTTATGAGTTTGTAGTTTACTTCTGTTGTTGTTTAGAAATAGTGCTGTGAAATGTATTTTGTTTGAGCTTAATATTTTTGGACTCTGTATGGATATTTTTATATGATGTTTGTCCTAATTGTTAGAATTACAAACAGTACGATTCAGCCCGTACCAAACAGGTTTTTTCTTTCTACTTATTCCACTGGGAGAAGAATTAAATATGCATTTTTAAACATGAAACACACCAAAGTGACTTGTCTGCATGGGATGCACACCCCTCTTGTTAAACACTTCACTGTTCTTAAGTCAGTTAAAAATGGTATCCTCAGAACAATTTACTTTATAGCTGAGCAGACAAGTACAGGGAAGTTGATACTCCTTTATTTTTCGCCTCCCCCAGCTGGCAGAAAGTACTTCCTTATTTTAAATTTGTATCGCTTGCTACCACAGTCTTTTTGTGGACTTCAGAGCTATGATTGTTACAGTTCTGAACTACAGTATATAGTGTAGTTACGTGCAAACTAATGTCACATTTGAAGTCTGTAAAACTCACTAAATAGTGCAGTGTAAGCTGGTTTTCATGGTAGTGCAACTGAACGTACTTGTACAGACACAGTCCGTACAGAGATCTGCATTTACATGTAAGGGATGGAGATGTAACTTGGTAAGATATGACTGTGTCCTGCAAAGCAGTGAATGCAGGCTTATTGCACCAGAGTGAGCAGCAAAGCTGGTGGAACTTGTTTTCTTCTGAATTTGTGAGGTAGGGCATCTAGGTGTTCTGTAATAATATTCCATTTGCAAAACCTTTAGTTCTCCCCTATCATCTCCTCTGTACCTTGCCCCTTGTGATGTTACCTCCAGAGTAATAATCTCCTATTCTCAGGGAACCATTTTGCTTTGTAACATCAATACCATTCCCTTCTTTTCTTGAGCACACTGTTCCAAGTTCGTTCCCTTTAGTGTTTGGAGAGGAAAAAAAGCAGTGCATACTGTGCTTGTTAAATGCTATGCCAGACTGGCCAGAAGGGAAACTTAACCCCTCTCTGGAGAAGTTGGCAGTAGGTAAGACCTCTTCTGTTTTTAGAAAACAAATCCTTTAGAATTCTAAAATAGGTTGTTACATATGCAAGAACTGGCAAGCCTCAGGGCTGTTTGCTCATTCAGTCTCCTGTGGATACATTTTTGATAGTATTTTGGAAGTATCTTTAGAGGGGCATTAACAAGTCATTAAAGTTCTCAGTAGTTTCACCAATGGATTGTGAAGTCATACACCAAAATATTCACATTGTACACTGAGCGGCAAACCATGTAATGATCTTTCCTGAGGAACAAAATGATTCTTTACACCATTTTTCAGAAATCAAAACCTTGCCAGATACTTTGTTGTTGCATATTTTCTGCATGCTGACGTTAGTCATGCAGTTAATGCGCTGGTTTTACACAGGACTGCTTCACGTGAGGCCTCACAAGGGTTTTGGTCATACAGTGAATTCAGTGTTCTGCTGCTTCACTGAGGTGTAGCCCCACTGATTTATACTCTGTGTATAAAGTGTTCCTGTGAAGGTGGGAATTTTCCCAGGTATTTCTTATAATGAGGAACAGCATCTCTATGCAATGTACAAACACTGATACTTTTTTACTGTGATGCTTATCAGACTGAGTGTCATTTATGGTTACACTTAAATTCTTCCTAGCTCCTCTTGCAGGTGACATAAGTAAGATTAAAATCTACTTACGTTTCTCTCTGTTCATTAACACCACACAGTCACTCCCAGAAGACTTGAAGTGCCTGATTTCTGGCTTGGCTGTGGTGAAAATAGATTTCTTGGTGTTTAGGAGAATGGACACAATTGTCCTTTGTATTAACAAGGCAAGTGTGGTGCTGTCACTGTGTTAAAGTGGCAGCTATTTTAATCCACTGATACTTGAAAACATTGATTTGCGATCTGGTGTTGTCTCGGACAGAGCTGTTTGAAAACAGCCTGATGTGTGTTAAAGTGGGAATTAAAGTAGAACCAAGGGAAGAATTACTATTTCAGAATTAAGCTTTGGTTCAAATGCAGGGAAGACTCAAATAGAAAAAGCATATGTGGAAAAAATACGGTTACTTTTTTTTCAATATTTTCCTCTCCATTTAAAGTTTAATGAGACTAAGGGGCCCTTTGAAAGCTGAGTGAGTGGATTCTGATCCAGTTTTCAAAGTAGGTTTTCCTGGTTTATATTTGACGTATGCTTGTGTTTTACAAAGAGGGGTGTATGGTTAGTGATACCTGCTTTATATGTGGGTATGTTTATGTTTTTGTCGAGTAGCTGTGGTACAGAAGACTCTTCCATTTGCTTGGGACAGAGTATCTTGCCTTCATACTAACTTGTAAGTAGAGATTCTAAAGCTGCTATGTACCCACAATGAAAAGTTCATTGACAAGCACAACATGAAAAGCCTGTGATGGGTAGCAGAGAAGAAGGATGCCTGTAACTGTGTTCTGGCTACTATGCACTGTGCTGGTAGAACTTCCTGAGGAGGAGATGGTGCGTTTAGGAAACAGGCTTCCCTGTGGAGTGAGGCAAGGCTGAACCCGCCATGGGAAGACAGAGCAGGAGCCCCCTGAGAAAAACAGAAAGCAGACCCATAGGTAAAGTTGTGCAGAACTGAATTTTTCTTCACTGAAGTTTGCATCCTGATACAGTGAGGTGAATACACTGTTTGAGTTCATATGAACATGCACATCCATTAACTGAAGAATTCTGAGGATGATTCATAAACTGGCCAAACAGGACTTGTTGAGATGCCCTCTGTTGACAGCACATTGCTTTCCTCTCTTGTCTTTCCACTGGTGTTCATTGTCCCAGCTGTGAATGGTTTTGGTCAACTTGCTCTGCTGGTAGAAAACTAATGCTATTAAAACCTAGTCCTTAGGCCAACTGATATATTCAGTGGCATGCGTGAGCTGGAAGGCATCGCTGTAATCACTAATGCCAGTCTCTGATGTCTTTCAGTTGATGTGCTAATCTCCAGATGCGGAACTTGATTCTATTCTGGTTCTGGCTGCTCATCCCAAAAGCAGTCACAAATGTTTCTATTCCTGTTCTGTCAGTGGTAGATTCCTGTCCTTTCCTGGAAAATGAATGTGTCTGTCACACCTATGAAGTTGTTAGCTGCCAAACAAGACATCCTCTCCTGCCAGACCTGACTTTCCATCAGAAGTTTCCAAAGCAGTTCCTTTGCTGCTGGTCCAAGGAGATCTTTAAAAGGGAAAAGCACAGACTTCATATTTCTCTTCCTCAATTGTGGCTCTCCATTTTTAGCTTCACTTTAGAAACCTGACTCACTGTATACCTTATCTTACAGCATGGCTAGATCTCCAGTGGTTCAGTACTGTTGGGATGTTTGCTCTCTTTATCATGCAAGTGTTTCTCTAATTATAGAAGCTGACTTTTAAAAATCAAAGTTGACAGTGGTTTTGCATTTTAAGAATATATATCGATGTTTAAGAGGCAAATAGATTGTTCATACTGCGTTCATGCTATTAATTTATTAATTCCTTAGAGCAAAATAGTCTTTCATCTGGCTAAAACTAATTTTTTAATTCCCTTTGTGTTCCTTTTGCACATTAAGCACTTCAGGTCTGTGTTTCTAGCAGAGTTTCTCACTTAAATATTGTAAAAATGCAACACACAGTTTATTGTTAACACCAGTGTCTTAGTTTTTGCTAGCAAAATGGCTCCATGTTCTGAAGGTCAGTCCAAAGATAGTTTTCAGACGTTCTATTTAGGAATTAATGTCTCCAAAACACTAGTACATTTTCTTCATGCTATCCTGCCTGTAAAATCTATACTGAGCTTTTAATATGAAATTAAAATGCAAAGTGCTGTTCAGTTTATGTATATGAACCTGTAACTTTATCTTAATCTGACTGCCTCTGCTTTATTTCCAGTGCAGCTATGGCTTTTGATGTTGCTGCTCTGAACTGTCTCATTGCTATTAATCTTCTGGTCCATAAAATGCTTAGCCTTTTAAGTTTGCTTACAGACACATTTTTCCTCCACTCTTAACTTCAACATAGATTGTTTTCAGAGAGGAATGAGGTATAATTTGCAGGTTAGTCTGGAAGCTACTATCCAGAACTCATAGAAAGCAGAAAATGAAGACGCTTTCTGATTTGCTCTTGATATAGAATAAGGTCTTTGTTATTTGTTAGATGTAAAGCAAACAGGATGTTTAAAAAAAATTAAACTACTGTTTATCTGGAAGCAGTTCTTGTCTGCTTGTTAGGAAAAAGCACATTGCAGTTGCAAGGAAAATAGAAAGACCAGAAGACCAAATTGATAATTATAAAGACAAGCAGGGAGAGAGAGGGAGAGAAGTGATAATAAGTTCAGACAGTAAAATAGAAGAGCTATTATCCTAGGATAGAAAAGGAAGCAGGAATGCAAACAGATAGAGACAAAGGTACAGATCAAAACCAATTAGGCACTGAAGAGGTTTCAAAGGTCAGAAAAACTGAAATGTACTGTCAGAAGTAGATCAGTTTAACTTGTATTCTAATTAAAACACAATTTTATAACCTAATTTTTCCTAAAGGGAAAAGTATTCTATACTGGTAACTTCATTAACATATTTATGTCTGATTATGGTTGTCTTAATTTTTAATGTAGCATCTCAAGTAGGTTTTTGCAGAAACAATGTAAGGTTTTGGTTGTTGGGGTTTGTTTTTTTGTGGGTTTTTAATTTTTCGGGGGGGGCATGGGTTGTGTTTTGTGGGGTTTGTTTTTTTTTTTTTTTGTTTATTTGGATGGGTTTTTGTTCTTGAATTTGTGGGGTTTTTTTTTTGTTTTTTTTTTGGGGGGGGGGGTGTTTTTTTTTTTGGGGTGTTTTTGGTTTTTTTTTTTGATTTTTTTTGGTTTTTTTTTTTTTTAAAAAATTTTTTTAAATAAAAAAAAAATAAAAACAAAAA
>JANEMJ010059672.1:0-23127 GCA_024361745.1 Cacatua alba
TCATACGGGAGGTGCTCCAGCCCCCTGATCATCCTTGTGGCCCTCCTCTGGGCTTGTTCCAACAGTTCCATGTCCTTTTTATGCTGAGGACACGAGAACTGTACGCAGTACTCCAAATGAGGTCTCACGAGAGCAGAGTAGAGGGGCAGGATCACCTACTTTAAATTTACACTGGTGTAGAAGTGAAGAGAATTAGACTTTGGAAGGGAGACACTGTTGTTCACCTGTCATTAGAGTTGCATTTCCCTTTCTGCAAAAGCAGGATGTGTTAGTAAGGACAAGCCCTGGGAGTTAGACACATGAGTAATTTTGTGGCCGGTGGATAATAGGATCCCTTTCTGTAGATGACAAAGAATGTATATGGCGGACCTCATTTCCATAGGATTTCATTGCATATGGAAGATACATCTTCCATTTGCCTAAGGCAACTGAGGTGGTGGAGGAATAAACGAGAAAAAGGAATAGCTGGGGAAGGAGTAATAAAAAGAGATTAGGTATGCATACTGCAGAGCAAGTAAGCAACTGAAACTTCCTATAAAAGGATGTTTTTTAAAAAACATATGATCTCAAAATAGAGGAAACATGCTAAGTCCACACAGGAAACTACATACTACTACAGCAAGTTGTAAATTTTAAAATAACATTTAAAAAAACCTATTACATTATCATCATTTGTTCCTTTTCTTAGTGGTGAATTTATAGATCAGCATCATATAGAGAGTTTTGACATTCCTCTGACAATGCAATTTCTTTTCATATGTTCATTTTGTTGGAAATTCATTTATCCAATGGGACATCAAAGTATGTCTCTGCCAACTTCCTGTCCTGTTCCTTTAAGCAAACATCAGTGGAGAGATATTTTCTTACTCCAAATGGCTTTGATCCCCATTGTCTTTGGTAGTGAACTTGAGCTTTCTCCTGGTTTTGATAATAGAAAAATAATATAATTTTTCATAGTCTTTCATCAATGGAAAAGAAAGCCATAGGATCCAAGAACCATTGCAGTCTTCATCACCACTTTCTCCTGGTGAAAGCTTTATCTCTTCAATTTGCCTTTATTAGCATGTATCTGTGTAATACACGTGGTATTAACACTAATACATCATTTGATGCACTTGTACATATTATTTCCCTACAGAAGGAGGATGCAAGAAAGAAAATCACATTCATCCTGCTGATTATAATGTTGAACTTGGAAAGCACTGAAATATTACAGGGATGAGATCAGTGTAAGAACTAGAACAGCACAAAATAGAATTACACTAGACTAATTCCTAGAGAAGTGAATCCTTGCGGCAATGTCAGGCAAGGTCAGTGTTGACCAGGAGGAAAAAAAGTTTTACATTTTTCTTAAATCCCTACCTGCACCTTGTCACTGCTATTCAAAGCTCTAAATCTCAGACATTTCTTCTACCGAGTGACTTGATTTTACTCAGGGAAAAGAAACAGAACCATTTGTCTTATGGAGAGTTATAATTTTAGATCCACAACTCAAATTTTAAACATCTAGTTAAATATGCTGTTCTTTATCAATAAACAGACTAAGAGAAAAAGAAAAATTAAGTGAAATCTAACTAAATATGATAAATGAAGTGACGTTTGATAAAATTGTAGTCTACTGTTACACACTGTATGAGCAAGAAAATACACATGTAAATTCCCAAAGAATATTATTTTTCCTGCTCCAACAGTTACTCCATACTGGTTTTAACATAGTTTGGTTAAATAAATAGAATTAAAAACCATGTTTGTCATTTCCGATTGTATTGATGAGGTTGCTTAGGTGTAATTCTTTCCCTTCATCTTTTTTTTTTTCCCCACTTGATCTTTGATAATTTTATATAATGCATATCTTGTACTTGTTTGCTGCTCTGTATGCCTTGTTTTCAGTTTGTGCATGATATCCCTGCTCTCAGAGTCTGATCCTGGTTTCTGTTTTCAAGAAAAGAAGTGAGGTCCCCATCTATAGTACTTTTAAGAAATTGGAAGATATAACTCTGTCCTTTCTGAAAAACTCTGTCTTTGGAATAATGAAGTTGGGATATCCAAGATTTTGGATTGTTGTTCAAATTGAACAGTGTAAACTTCATTAGAATTAAGAAAGAGAAGTAAATATCTGATATTTTCATGAATACATGGTCTGTGTTTAACATTCTTTTTAGCAATCTTTCAATAGATCTAATAAATCAAAACCTGACTTTACTTAAGTCAAACTTTATTTCAAGAGGTATTAAGGCAATCATAATAGATACCACAATATTGGATATAAATAGATGCATACGCTGGCATTTATTGTATCAGTAACTTAAGGAAATCTTAGAACATTATATATTGTTTATCTAGACAATAACTAAGCCACAGATTATGGGGGGGGGGGGAAGATGTTAAATTATAAACAGGAGAAAATGTAAATGACTAAATGATCTGCAAGTACTCTAATGTTTAGCAGAGGACTTCAGTTCTGAACACAGTTTAATCCATTCCGATATCCTTCTTGCCCTCTAGCAATTATTTAGATTAATATATTAGAATAGTATTATATTTGGTCTCAGGTGCTGACATGGCAATTGGTATGTATACACAGCCATGCCCAAGAAGCCAAGGCTACTGTTGAGGTGTGTCGTGAGTAGAGAACTTCAAAATAAAAGGGTTTGTGTATACAAACTTTTTGCTGTTCAATTAAAAATACTTAGGTGGTTCATATCACTCACCTATGGGAATCATTGTTAGGTACTTTCTTATTTTGGCTACAGTACTCCTGGAGATACAGGATGGTATCATTTCACTTTCTAACACTGATTTAATTTTTCTTTAATTAGACAATAATGAAAAAGTAAAACAAAGAATGAAAAAACCTTAATCCCTATGCAACTAACGTGCTTTAATGCTTTTAATGTGGTTGCTGTCCTGAGACAGAGCTAGCATGCTCTGAAAAAATGTGCTGTTAGTTACAAATAATTAAAAGTTAAACCTTCTCTCTACCTCCACTCCTGGTACCCCAGCTTAGGTACACTGTTTCAGGAGAAAATCGGTTTGTATTAGCTGAAGATCTAGTCCAGCACATCTTTGTTGCCTGGTGAGAACTTGCTGTTAAAGAAGATTCCTATTAAAAGAATTCCTTAAGAATCAGCTGGAAAATTAACTGGAACTTGATTTATTATTTTGTTGATTTCAAGATACCTTTCTCTTTTGGGCATTATATTGATGTTTCATCATTGTCAGACTTGCTGCTATGAACTACCTAGCCCTTAAGAACTGTAGGATAAAGCTCAAGGAAATCACATTCACTGACCTTTGAATAAATTACTGTGATGTAAAATTATTCTAACTAGGAAACTTTTTCATTTACATCCCATCAGATGTAATTTATCCTACTGCAGGGAAGTTTAGAGAACACAACAATAGAGCGTGGCAGACCATAATGAACAAACTGTCGTAGCACTGGTATCATAATGTTTCTAACTCTAAATCATAAATAAATAATCCCATAGAAAACAGCCTCTTCACCTAGAAAACATGTTGGTTTTTTTTTCCACTCACCTGACTTGGTTAAGTTATTCTCAGTTATAGGCACAAACTATACTCAGGAGAGAAGGGAATGAGCTTTGAGAAGATATTAGATGGTGGCCACACAGTGAAAAATACCAGAGTTGTACTTTTTTACTGCTAATTTAATGCAAGAAAAAAATAATGACTTCTTATTATATAAAATGAAGCCATTGGTAGCAATCAGCCATTTTCAGTAAAGTAGAAAATTTGACCATGCTATGGTTATTGCTATTCTGTTTGTATTGGAGGAAAAAGTTATCAGAGGTGAGGAGAGCAAGATAATATGCAGGATTTGTATCTCCAGCTAATCTGTATTTCAGGAACTAGTTATTTGTATCAAACCAAAACTAATTGTGGGAAGATGGTAGGATAGAGGAGAAGTTAGGTAGAAAGGAAAAGGTAATTAAACTACTCTGCCTTGTTCAGGTGGATTTTAAAACTCTGCTATTCCCACCCCAGTGATACCCATCACACATATTGTTATTTCAAAAAGGATCTAAATCTCCACTTTATTTGGACTCTAATCCGGTCTAGATATTGGTATAGTCAATGGAGAGGAGATCATTGCATTACAAAAACCTTACAGTCACAGTTATTAAAGTTGCTCTCAGGGAGCTTAGCTGTTCTTTGTAGAAGTATCTGTTAGTCTAGTCAGAAAAAAGAATTGACAGAGCTCATCGTTGTAGCAGTGGAAGTTCCTCTTACTGGAGACAGGATGAGGCCCAGTCTGCCTTATCTGTAATAACTTTATGTAAACATAATGGTTCAGTGTCAACCTTGGTATGTTAATAAGTCTGTGTGTATTTAAGAAAAAAAGACTGCCTTTAGCAAGACTAAAACGCTGAATGTTATAAGGCGGCTCTGGACCTTATTTAAACAGCCAGAGCAGGACAGCATCCTGTAGCATAAAATGCTGATTTCACTGATATCTTCATTGTTTCACTCTTCCTTTTAGGGAATTTACCATGCCTATGCAAAACATTAAAATGACATTCAGATTAGTCAGAGAAGTGAAGGGAACCCAGAAAAAGCAGCTGAAGCTGGAAATGGATTTTGAGCACAAATTTAGAAGTCAAATAGTTGCGGGTGAGGGAAATAGCTTATATAGCTGTCTGCCCTCATTAGCATCAAAGAAGCCTAATGGCTGTCAACTGTCACAGAAAAATTCCCCACGGAACCGTGTTATATAAATTTTCTCTTGATACGGTTAAAAAAAAAAAGGGGTTTGCAATAGCACTGCACACTGACATGAACTTCAGCTACAGGCTGTGGCTTACCAATATGCTGATGAAAATATCAGTTATAATCTATTTCTAAAGTTTGTGTTACCATGTAACTGTCCAACTATAGGGTTGGGCTTTCTGTTTATTTATTCATTTAGCTGTGAATGCTGATTCCAGAGGACTTCCAGTTGCTCACAGAATCATAGAATCGGCTAGGTTGGAAAAGACCTTTAAGATCAAGTCCAACCATTACACCAGTATTGCCTAGACCACCACTAAACCATACCACTGAGGGGAATTCCTCCTTTAATTCTGGGCCTCCTGTCCATGTGAGAAATGTGGGTCCTGCAGTCTTTTCACCAACTCTCAAGGTCAATCCAGATCTTATCGATAGGAAATTGTTACACAAAGGCATGATCTGAAACTCCACCCTGCTTTCAGGTCCTGATGGCAACAGCTGCCTGGCACTTCTCCCAAACCAGAATCCAGTTCCAAGAGTTATCTCCTCGTGGAGAAACTTGCATCTGGTTTGGGAGAACACAGAATTACTAGCTTCTCTTGTTTTTACGGTAGTGGTACTTGCTCTTATCCATGCAGTTTTGCATTAAACAGTCCTTAAAAAGAAAATTAAAACAATCCTACACCCCCTTCCCCGAAGTAATGCTCGCAATAGAGACTGTTAGCCACCACCTCCGTCGTGCTCTCTCACTCCTCCTCTGCTGGCTCAGGATCTCATATACATGGCATATGATGCCTTGGATCTTGCATTTCGGCTGCAGATTGATACAGACTTGACAAAAATTATTTCACTTGGACCTATTGTATGTATGCTCATTGTATGTGAGCGTAGCCTTTCTCCCCGCAAGTCGTAGATGTGGGTTTGAACTTGCTTTGCTTTGTAGAGGGTACAACTGAGATTTCCCATTGATTGGCCCAGTGCTATCAATATATTTTCAAATGCCTCAGCTGTTATAAAAATACAGCAGTCGTGAGCACAATCTTGCAGGAACTTGTTAGCTTTTAAGATGACTACTACACTGGTTCTTCAGAGTACTTCTGGTTTCTTGGGCATGACCAAGTGGGGGTGTGAAGAGGAACCCAGATAGCTTGTTTGATAGCTCTGTTGCAGAAAACCTGGGATATGAGAAAGAGCCTGTAACTGTTTCCTGTGGAGCTGCTGAGCTAGAGAAGGTCTCTGCAACACTGTTAGGTTTTACACTGTCTCAAAACTATTTGTTCTACTGCTTTGTGAGATACTTTAAAGAACATACAAAAGGAGCTATGTAAATTAAATTTATGTGGAAATGTGTCTAAACAAACTGTAAATATATGCACATTTTATATGGGAAAGATAGATGGGTAATTTGTGCATATGTGGAAGCATGTGCACCATATACACTTCTCAGTTTTAAAATATTTTCAGCCTCTGATTGTATTATTTATGTCAACTAGTTAAGTATATCAGAAATAGTAATGTCTGCCAGAGAACAACCAAGCTTGGAAACATGCCCTCTGTGTACATGGCAAGCATGGAGAAAAACCTTGAGGGGGGAAATTCTTTGCTGAAGTGAATAGCATTGCTGCAACACTGTATTATTTTCTAACTTTGGAGGAACAATGATTTAAATAAATAGCAGCTCTTTGAAATCTGCCCTGCCCCCGTACACCCAGTAGCTTGAATGAAGAAGTAGACCTTGAAAAAAAGAAATAAACTTTGACAAGTCTGGCTATAGAATTAACCATCAGTGAGTCCAGAAACAAAGAGGGAATCCTGTTTCTGACAGCCATACTATCCCAGGTTTTATCCATTTCTGGCACTCTGAAAACTGTTATGTGTTTAAAATTAACAGAGGTTTTTTTTACAGATCTGAAGCTAAAGCTAAGACAAGTAATTAAGCCAAGTTATCATGCAGAGAAATGAACTGTAGGAGATGTTTAAAAAAACATGCCCTACATATTCTTCAAGTTATTTTAAACAGTTCATCTTAAGGTAATTAAGCTGTGTCCTTTGAGTGAATATTAGCTTCCAATTTCCTTTTTATAGTTAAAGTGAGGCTTAAAGAAGATCTATTTTTCTTATTTAGAGGAGACTTACATTAGGAAACCTGCTTGGAAAAAATACCACATCTCTGGAAAGTCCTTTTGTATTGAATCAGGAATACTTGGCATCCATAAGCAAACTTTCTTATCCTAAACTACACTTGATTTTGTGAACATCCAGCAGAAGAACTAAAGCTGCATTTCAACCATGCTTTGCTGCAAATGTTAAAATGCCACTTTCTTACCGAAAGTTCCATTAGTGATTTCTAGCTCTGATTACCAGTGATGGATCTTCCCTATGAAAAGTTTATAGTCAGTGCTTTCCCAGCTACATGGCAAAACCATTTTACTGCCATTTGATAAAAAAATTTTGGATATCAACTTATGCAATTTCCTACATTAGTAGAATCAGGATAGTCTTATAGCTGTCACTTTAACAGTCCTATTAAAATGTTACTACACCAGTGGCTCATGCCCTACAATTCCAGTACTTAACATTCTAATTTCCTGAATCTTAGGTTAGTATCATTACCTATTGTTAAATATTTTTATTTCCTTATGGACATAGCAATATTTGTTCTGATATCAACTTTGATTTAAATGGGTGAAATGAGACTGAGTAAGCTGGCCTCTAGTCATGAGATCTAGTATCATCCTGTAATTGCTTGAGCATTTGCTCCTGTTACTCCTTTACTGTAGATATACTGCATGAAAGAGAGGGGAGACATAAAAGATTACACTTTTTTACTTTTAAACACATCATAAAGATAAATTTATTCACATTTGTGAATACCATGGATATTGTATTGATGGAAGCCATTTAAGTGTCAAAATGGAGAAGAGACGCTCAGACTGTCAGCAGAAAGTCTGATGCAATTAAACTGCTGGATCTGTTCTGGCATTTTTCTCTAGCATTCTGGAGTCTTATTTCAGCATTTAGGTGTAACAGGACAGGGTTAGACACAGCTACACTCTTGGTGGAGAGCTGAGAGAGCTGAAAAGCTACTCATCCATTCTGACTCAGGGAATACACCACACTAGACAGTACTACAGTGAGAAAAGTAGCCTTCTCTTAGTGCATCTTCCCCTTTGCAGAATGTCCTTTAGAATGTTTCTGATAGCTCTTTGGAGGATTTTTCTTTTTTTTTTTTTTTCTAATACAACCAAACAGAGCTTTGAAAAACTGTATGAAATATTTCAGATCTAGGAAACACCACAATTGTGTTAACTCAGCACTTCACTGAAGTAGTAAATCCTTTCTTCTAGAATTCACTGATACTTACACATCAGGTAGCCTCTAATATGGGTATTTTGTTCTTTGTAGCTGTGGTACACCATTTAGTGTTAGCACAAACATCTCTGCACCGCATTGCCTTGTACCGTATAGACATAACCTAAAGTTCTTGGTAAAGACTCCCTTGCGAATCCTCCGCAGTTTGTCTTCGCTATAGCCAAGCATGTTTCCTTATCCTCTTGCACAATTATCATCATTTCTACTCTCAGGATTAACATTTGCATCTTTCCATCTGATATAGGGCTGCAGTTTGTTTCATTAATGGCCACTGAATATAACTATCTGTTCACTTTGTTGTCACCATATCATGTTCTGCAATCCGGTAATCTACTTAAAATGGGAAAAGAAGCCTCACAAGACATGACTATAACACTGCAATCCCAATTATCATTGTAATTTTCCATGACGAAAGAACTGTTGTCTCCATTCTCAATGATTAATTTCTTTTTATTCCAACCACACGGTCATTCATGTCAATCACAGTATAGCAGAGGACTTAATGTGTGAAATGTGGCATCTTTTCACTATAATTTGCTATGATTTATATATCTAGGATTGGTCAGACATATGTTACCTCCTGATCCATTTTGTTAAAAATATAATTGCTAACGGTACATCATTTTTAGGCAAATCTTAAAATTTTGTCATTATGTCCTTCACTGGATTTTTCCTCCTGTCTTTAACTAGAATGTCAAATTGAAACTTCACATTCATGTTTTAAATACCAGTACTTCAAGTAAGCAAGTCAAGTCTTGTCTTTTCCTACATTCTACCATCCATTGTCTTTTGGTAATATGGGTTTTGTAATGCTGAGGTCATCTCCCTCTCCTACCACTGCAAGATGCCAATTAAGCAATTAAAAACCATACTTTTTACTAGTTTCCTGCTGTGTCCTGCTTTCTGTGGTTTTTTGGTCAGCTCTACTGGAAGGAACAGACTTCTGTACAAATGCAGAGCCCATACAAAAAGGGAACCTAGAATGTGGGCAACACCATTTTTAGTCAAGTTGCTTATTAAATTTATCATTCCTTAATACACTGAAAAAGAAGTCCACTAATCCTCTTCGTGTCTTCAGCTTGTGGCAAGAATTTCACTACATAGATTCTAAATAATACAGATCCACATAAATCCAAGGCAGCTTGTTTCTGTTTCTTTTACAAGAACATTATCTCTGCTGTCCTTCAGGGTAGGTATGTCACCTCAGTCTGCTGTAATGCCCATTAAAGGTTTTGTGCATCCTTTAGCTTTCATCTCCAGCCTTGTTCATGGGGCGTAAAGCACAAATGAGCTCAATTCCAGTACTGTGAACAGAGGCTTTTCTTCATTTATGCAATTCATGTTCTCTCATATCTCTTGAACTTTAGAAAGAGGGTCAGGAGCCATGTGGTTTCTGAAATGAGTTTGGTTTTAAGAACTATTCATTATGTCCTTAAATGACAGTCAGGAGACCACTCAGAAAAATCACTAAATTTAGTAGGGTGAGTGTAATACAGAATAAGTTAAACATACCTGGATATTCTGTCATAGGTTAGGTTAGGACTTGGTAACAGAAACCATGCCAGTGTTTCTTGGAAAGAAACTAAGGGCATACTAACACCCTTAGCTTAACAACCAGTTATGTTAGAGAGAACTTTACACAGAGTTTATTATAATGGCTTCTTGTGAAGGTGCACAACAATTTGTTATAACCCCATTCTAATAACATACCTTGTAAATACGAATTATTCTTTAAGTTAAAGGTCACGGTTGCTCTTTTTACTTTAAGCAAAGTTCAGAAAAACTGCAGAATTCCCTTTTCCCCACAAATTGCACAAGAACAGTGAACTTCGCTGATTTCAAAAAAATAAAAAGTGCTCTGAAAAAAGATTTACTAGAAAATGGCTGATATTTGAGGTATAAAATGAGACCTAACTCCAACCTTTTTCAAATATATGATTTGGCTTGAGGATGAATAAGGACAAATAAAGTCTTAAGCAAGGATAGAAGCTTGTGATAATTTATTCACTGGAGTAAGGATGGGACACAATTACGGAAAGCGAGTCATTCTCTACCTCAGTGACTATGCACTTACAAAAGTTGTACAGCTTAGAGAAGAGTACGTAGGAAAACTTTTGCAAATGAAATCACAGGCAAATACTCGGGATCTTCATTACATGAGGTAATAAGAGTGTTGAGTAAACATCAGGGAATTGCTTAAAAATTGGTGGCTGTGCAAAATCAATTGCTTGTAGAACCAGCATATAGAAATGGGCTCTCTGCAGACTCTCACTTTCCACGCTAGAGGAAGCAGTTAGTTCCCCTACTCCCTTGGCATAATTTTAATAGAGTAAGCTTTACAAAGAATTAGGATCTACCTTTAAATTCTTTTTCTCCTTTTACAGTGTAAACTACCCTCAAAACTAATAGAATTAAATAAGAGATTGCAGTTCTCTGGAAATTTGCATGGTGACTTCCAACAGTTTCTGGGAGCTAGAATACTATAGTCCAAGTAGAAGGAAATTTTTCCTTTCCTTCTTAGCTGTAATGACTGTATGGAATGCAAGCATCTTTCCAACTTAAGATTTTGAAAACTAGTCTTAAGAACTAGCATATCTTGTCTTTGTTGTATAAATTATGACAAGTCCACTTTTAGAGGGAGTCTTACTATTGATACTTCTTGCTTGATATTTATCATGCCCACTGGAGAAGACCATGTCCCTTAGAATGAAAAATAATTTACCTTTCATATAATACTCCATAAGAGTTCAAAGATCTAATAAGTTTTATGATATGCAAAAAGAGGGAATTGTATTAATGATTATTAATTAGGAGTGAGACCCACCAACTGAATTTGACAAATGTGTAATGCCATATATTATATTAGTTAAAAATGCGACAGGTAGCCAAAGCATGCCAGAAAACTGAGTTCAGGCCCGAAACTTGACCTGAGGTTCAGGCTTAAGATCATCTGGGGTTTTTTGTTTAAAAAGATTTTTACAGTCAGATTATCCATTATCATCTCATTCAGAATTAAAAAAAGTTACAGAAAATAATATTTAAAATACTTTGTTTTCTACCTCACTACAGCTTAAACCAAACAACATGAGGGTAGGAACCTAAAATCCCACCCAGTCTCTTTTGTAAGCAAAAATATCAGGTTGTATCCACATTGTCATTTTTCCCCCACTTTAAATAATTTCACTACAAAGGTAAAGAAATCTTCATTTTCTTGAGTGCCCTTTTTTTAATTAGAATCTTAAACAGAAAAAAAATGCAGTAAAAGGTATCTTTAAGCCTAGTATCAGCTGAATTGAAACTATAAACTCAGTTGCAATCCCAAGCACAAATACAGGCTGGGCAAGAATGGGTTGAGAGCAGCCCTGAGGAGAAGGCTGACCTGGGGATGTTGGTTGCTGAGAAGCTCAACATGACCCAGCAGTGTGCGCTCACAGCCCAGGAAGCCAACCGTATTCTGGGCTGCATCAAAAGAAGTGTGACCAGCAGGTCAAGGGAGGTGGCCACAAAGATGCTCAGAGGGCTGGAGCACCTCTCCTATGAAGACAGGCTGAGAGAATTAGGATTGTTCAGCTGGAGAAGAGAAGGCTCCAGGGAGACCTTGGAGCAGCTTCCAGTACTTAAAGGGACTGACAAGAAATCTGCAGAGGGACTTCTTTTCAAGGGCATGTAGAGGACAGCCACTATTGTCACATTACAGGCATTTTCTGAAAATATTCTTGTCCCTCTTCAGACTTCCCTTCCCGAGTCAGGGTGAGTTGCCCTTGTTTTCTGATTTGTACTATTTCCTTGATCAGTATAGTCGCCATTCTCTGTACTCGTTGACAACACATCCCTTGGACGTTTCCCGTTATATTATTCAGTGCTTCCCTAAAATTATGTTCTATTTAATAGCTTCTGAGTAGAAATATTGTCAAAAGCTTTTGAAAAGTTAAATAAATTATGTCAATCAGTTCCACTTCATCCACTTTTTTATGATATTTAAAAAATGTTTTCTGCCTACATAATCACATGGGATTTTGTCCTACGTTTGGTTCCAGAAAATACACGCTAGGTGCAAGAATGTCATATTCCATGATGACTAAAGCAGTAGTTTCTGTCACTATCTCCTTAGCTTGCCAACTTTCATTTATAAACAAAGCAGTCTCCTTTGTGCTCTGAAACAACATGCTCCAATAATTTAGACAGATAAACAGAACTTTCTGGTACAGATATTAAAATAGCAGTGCTCTCACTTCTTGCTGCAGGAAACAAATTCATGTCCTTCCTGAGGCAGTACAATTGGGAGTTGGTTTTGTGAGCCCATCCTGAACTCAAACTGACATTTGCTGAATACTATTATTCCCATGCCATTTACAAAGTTTATTAATCTAGCGACCACCACTGGAAACACTGCTTATCCTGGGTCAGAATTTATTTAAATACTCAGGAACTGTTTAGCTGGCAAGGAAAGTATATTTTTGTCTTCCAAGGAAAACAGAAACATAGAATCATAGAATGGTTTGCGTTGGAAAGGACCTTAAGACCATTTAGTTCCAACCCACCCCTGCCATGGGCAGAGAGAAAACAGGAAAAGCTAATAATTTTCAAATGTTCTGCTTCTTACAGTCTGAAATTCAACTATTGCAGATGAAATTACCTATATTGCTAAGGTCTCAGACACCTACAAATACCAAATTATTTACTGAATTAAATACAGATTTTGCGTATAAGAACCCCACAGCAGCTAATGTTTAAGCCTGTGGTATACCCCATGCTTGTTCTTGCATCCGAGTCACTAGTTCTTATGCTTTATTAACTAATTACGTTTGCAGTAGAAATTAATTCAGGACTTTTCTTGTTAGCCTTCAGTTGGTAGCTGAACTGTCATGAGACACAGGCAAAAGTCATATTTTTGGTAATAGTTGTTATGACATCATCTAATGGTAAAAGACTAACCTACAATATTTTACTATTTTTCATTCAGAAGCTCTGCCACAAAAGCCAACAGGAGAAACGCTATTGATCTTGAAAACAAAATACTTGTATTTGGCAGCAGCATCAATACTTTTCATTGAAGCAGAGTGCAAATTATCACTGGAAGAAAATAATGTTTACAGGAAGTAATTTTTTTATTTCTGAGTTTTTCTAAAATGTATTTTAGTTGCCGTATTTGAATTACAATTGTTGATTGTATGGACATTCCCTGGGAAACCAGTGTTCCTATATATTTATCTGGGGTGCCTGCCTGCAATCTGTATATGCTGTGGGAGCTGATACTAGAAAACAATTTGATTTTGTTTTAAACAGAAGGCACAGTGACACAGAAGCTCCAAGAGCAATACAGGCAAGAGAAAACAGGTATTTTTTAAACTTCATTCAGGAAAACATCTCTCTACACACAAACATATTAGTTAATGTCTCGAAGCTTTAGGGCTCATTCCCTCTGGGAGATACTGTTGCACTCAATATTAAAAACTAAAGGTGTTGAGAAAAGTGTTTATTTGAACATATTAGTGATAAGAGCTGTTTCACTGGACTGGGTGCTCTGGGAATGGGAATATCTCGTGGTACTGGAGGAAATAGTGGAATTACAGTGTAGCAACCAGTCCTTAACTGGTTTATTCCCAAAGAGTTCCCTGTTTTACATGAAATATGGTGAGCTCCCAGGAACTTCTGAAGAACAAAGACACATCCAAGCCCCATCAGAAGCCTTCCTAGATAAAGATGGAAAAAAACCTTACTGGAGGACAAGCATTATTGCTGTGGAATGAAAAAACAAAGGCATTTGGGGAAGAGTCAAGTAATTCTAGATCTTCCTGTAATGCCACTGAACTGAATATAGCAGACAACTACAGCTGTTGTTGACTGAGCTTCATGAGACTTGTTTGTGCTGTTCTGCCCTTTGCCTAGGTTTCAAAATACTGAATTTTACATTAATGCTTTGTCATCCGCAGTGTCACTGTGAGCTCCACTAATGTAAGAGGAAAGAATGGATATTGCAAGCTAAGACACGGAGGGCTATTAAAGCCATGAGGATTTGGACACCATCCAATCGTACCTGACTTTCTGTAATCACTAATGTCTTTCCTTTCCTGTAGTGTTAAGTGCATTAAAGTAAAAAATCAAACAATTTATTCTAGTCCCAGTGGTGGCCAGAGTAAGATGATCTCTCCTTCAGGCTGAATGTTTTCCTCGGTTCTACAGGAACTGAGTGACAAATAAATCATGGAGCATCTCCTAACTCAGACTGTAATTCAGTTTTCTGTTCAAGCTCTCCAGCAGTGATCTGTCTTGAAGCTTGACATGACTGTTCTGGTTTTTTGTAATACCATATGTCTCTAAAGGCAGTTCTGCGATTCTATGAATTCCCTTTAAAAAGCAAACACATTGTGAAAATTTCTCCAACAGTGGAATGCATGTTTTTAAAAATAAGAAAGAGTGTTTGTGCTTTCAAGGTAGAAAAGGTCTCTATATGTGTATGTGCTAAAGCATCTCCTGTTTTTAATTAATCTTCAGAAATTATTAATATAGCTGACTTTGGTATAGGAGCTGCTGGACAGATGTAATACATGTTAAGGAGCAAATTTTCAATCAATTCAAAGTGGATATGCATAGAGAGTTCATATGTAAGGGGTGTTGGCTGTATTTGTAGCTTGAAAAGTTACTCCTAGAAGTTGACAAGTCAGATAACCCAGAACAAACACATACAAATCATGTCCCTTAAATACTACGTGAACTAATGCATATGGTGCCTAATTCAGTTCTGATTCCTGATGTCAACTTCAGAAAGAAAAAGAATATTTATTGTAGGGGCCATAGTAGTGTAGAGAAATAGCTGAAATACTGTGAATTGTTTATTATTATGTTAAACTGACGTCAGCTTAAAAAAGTTAAAAGAGATACAAATATAGTGAAGGACAATGCCGGTTGGAAACTCACAGCTCCTCTAAGGAAGCGAAAAACGTGATGCAAAAATTATTTCAGAAATAAAACAGTAATATATTTGCTTTCCACATAATAGTCACCAGCTATGCAGATGAATATCCTTATTGGGAGAAGAAAATAACCCGCCAGTGCTCTTAAATATCTGCTCAGACAGAAAAGCTTTGCATCTTAGTGTTATGAAAAGTATGTAAGTTCAAAAACCACCCTGTGGCGCAACACTCTCCATCAGCTTCTCTACCAAACAAGTAATTGCTTTCCTCGCAGTTCATTAATTTTTTACCTACAATGCCACCAAATCATTGATTTCTGCTGTCACCCCCAATCACATCTAGCTGTCCTTCAGTTTGTGCATTTCCTTCTCTGCAAGAGCATGTAATTGCAGTGTCCCATCAACTCTCACCACCACATTGCCCGAGGCACTCATTTTTAACAGCTGAAAACTGATATGTCAGGGTGTTGCTCAACATCACCACAGCATAAAGATAGAACTTGTCCCTCTTTCTGCCTATCAAAGGCTATTACTCCACATAAATCTACAAAGATGGACTATTAATTCTGCTTCTTATTGTTTCTTCAGATAAGACATACCATTTACTTGGTGTCATGGTGTTCCATATCATAAGTTCCATATCACAAGCTGGCTTAACCGAGTTTTACTGTGAGGGAATTAAGCTGTCAGAACATCTCCATACTTGCATGTCATGGCACTAAGTTCTTGAGTTTAGTATGAAATAACAGAAAATAATTCTAAGAGGAAAAAAAACCAAAGCCTGTCTTTTGTAGTAATTGCGTTGTCTATTTACGGCCAAATTAACAGAACAGGGATTAACAATGGAGGGTATCTTCTTCTGTACTAGTGTGGGAGTGAGCCAGAATCAGACATAAATTTTGCATTTCATATCAGCGATAACAAAATCCCTAAATCTATTCAGGGTCCATCTTTTTGTTTCTAGAGAAGCGGAGCAGGTTTGATTTGTCTGTGCATACGGGTGGGTGGGTCTGTATTTTCACATGCTGTAGTATAAAGCAGTTAGCTGGTAGTTTCCATTATAACTGCTTATTTACTCTTTCTGAGGGTCATTTCAGTTCTCACTAATGATACTGGAAGACATTACTTGAATTGGATGGTTCAATTTTAATTTTTTATTAGCATACTGTATTCTGTCTGTGTGTGTTCAAAAAATTACATAGTTGGTGGCTTCAAATTGCACCTATTTTGAGTAAATAAGGTTGGGATAAACAAAAACTAGCAGCAGCCCCTACAGAACTATCAGCTCCACTCAGAGCTGGTGAACATTCAGCCTCAACACTTGTTTACAAGTAGCACTTGTAGCAATAGACACTCAGCTGACAAACGGAACTTGAGAAACTCTGATGATAAAGTATGGGGACTCTGCAATGATTTATGAATCCTCTGTGGAACTGCTGTAGTAAAAAATAAGGTGCTAATTGGTTTATTTTAGATAACCTGGAGTATTCCTTAGGTTTGTATTAATGGTGATAAAATCTCCATTCAGTTTCTTTTCTAAATTTCTGTCCAATACAAATTTATGACCTCTGCTAATTGCATAATTTTTTATTAATCACTGGTAAGCTCTAGTGTAATTTCAGTTGTAGATTTTCTCTGTACATGAAACAAAATCCTATAAAAAATTAATCTGAGATCTCAGAGTATTTGATACAAAAGATAGAAAATATTAGAACTAAAGGAATGGATTACAGAGAAATATGTCTTCCCTATGTCCTTTCCTCCCATTTTATGGTGTTTTGGAGGTTTTTTGCTTCTGTTTTGTCTTGGTTTTTATTAAATAGTATTGTTCAAAGTTGGGGCAGGTGCTGGGGCTGCTCATTGAGGCAGCAGAGCTGGTGGCAGGGTGGTGGGGAACTGCGTCCTACTGCCTGCGGCTCCCCCAGAGGGGGGTTGGAACTAGATAATCTTAAGGTCCTTTCCAACCCAAACCATTCTATGATTCTGTGAGTACTTTATAACAGGGAGATGTTCCCTGAGTTCCCAGTCTGCACATTACAGCTTCATTCCTCAGTCCCTCTCTATTATTTTTCCTATACAAGCCTTCAACTCTTTTTTCCTGTCCTCCCTTCCCAATGGTTATTACCCTACCTTATGTATTTTTCCCGACATATTTTTACTGTTTTCCCATATTGCTAATTTTCTTTTTATTCCTTTTTCCACAGTTCTGTAGCAGTAACTGCACCAGTCAGTTAGCTTGTAATTATTAAGAGAAGCAAACTAGGGATGGAGCAATTTAATAAAAGGATTTCCATGTGGGTGTCTGAGAATCATAAAGCAGCACTTCTATACGTAAATGTGTCTCACTTCACTTGTTAGTATTACCAAGGTTAAAATAAAACTATTTCTTATTTCTTGTTTTCACTTCTTCAGAAACAAACCTTTGCCTAAACCAGCCTGAATAAAACCAGTGAGTTGTTCTTGTCACAGTTGTAGCTACTGGCACATAAAAATCATTATAACTTGCTCAATCTTATGAATCTCTTTATGTTACCACCTAAAGGATTGTCAACTTTTCCACCAAAAACTACCAACACTTCAAGAACAGTGGTACAATCAGACTTCAAAACTAGGTATTTGTTTGAAAAGCATGGGATAACTGTGACACAAGTTTTGTGTCACACCCTCCTCTGTTTCAGGTAACAATACATGGATGATTTCTCCACTTCCTAAACAATGATTGTGTTTCACTTCCACGTATAGCTGGTTAATGATTATAAAGTTAGAAGTGACAGCTATGACTATATAGAGCAATTTTTAAACTGCAGACTCTAATTAATTCTTTTTAGGAACAGTATGTAAATTTTTCAATTCATGGGGAATCCATTGCCAATTATGATTAATTAAGCAGTAAAGAAACTGGCATAGGAATGAATTTTGCTGCTTGCTTCAATTTTGAATTTGACTCACTTGTTCTTCATCCTTGCATATTACAATTCTGTCTGCTTCATATAACAACTTCTTCTAAAATTTCTCTTTCCCATAGAAAGGTACAGGAAACATATTTTTCAGCCTTCTCTGATCTCAGCCCTAATTAGACATGGTAGTCAAGTAATCATTCTCACAATCTGGAATTCCCTCCAGTTTATCAGCTGTGGATACTAGCAGTGCTCTGAGCATCCAGGAGCTATCACCCCTGTGCCAAACACCTCGATGTCGTTACCACTTGGCTTACATTCAGCACTGCTGTTCCTACATCTAATTTGACCCCCTGATTAAGCAGCACAACCCAACTCCTGTTCACTTAATTTTTCACTATAAATCTCCCTTCAGAAACATTGCTTTATCTAACAGAAAAAAAAGATATCCTATCCTATTTATTTGACTGAAGGTCTGATGGCCTATTTTCCACAGCCAAAGATCAGTCAAGCACCACAGGAAGGTCTCTACCTGAGGAAGTGACTTAAATAAAACTCAAAGCAACTCCTTTGGTTTTCTCCTGACCAGCGTTGACTACAGTGGTCAGAGACTTAGCAGTCTGTACTCACTCCTGCTCTTGAAGACCAGTGGCAAATAACTTTCCACTGAGGCAAGTCCAAGAGGTCGAAAGACCACCTTGCAGCAAGTGGGTCTAATAATCAGGTCATCTGTACCTTTACATGTACAATATTTAGGGCATTTCTATATGTGACGTGTTTCAATGACTAGGAAAATGCTCAAGACATGTATGAATTGCAGTTATTGTTGGAATCTTTGCCAGCAAAGAGAGCAAATGGAGCATTCATCATCCAATTCCTGTAATCATATTTGATTTTGAGGTGGATGGGAATATTGCCATAGAGCAATCAGCCCAATGCTATTATTTTAATTTGGACATGGTTTATTTTATTTTCATTGACATACATCATGTTCTAAAATAGAGGACATTGTCATCTATTGTTGCAAATGTTATTTAACTACACCTATTTGTTTGGGGGGGGAGGGCTATGCTTTCTCCTATTCTAACTTTATTTCAAAGTGCACAAAGAAGAATTCCCTTTGAGTCTGCTGCAAGCAGATTTCTTTCTAGTTTTGCTGTGCTCTGATTTGAAAGACTATTATGATCTCCCTTTATTTTGGGGCTGTCATTTTGGATAGACCACCTGCAGAGACTAGCAGTGGCATTAGGGGTGAATCAGTCTGCAGGGGGCAGTGCCAGGCTTAATCACTTCACCCTCACCCAAAATTCTAGTTAACTGCAGTTTTCCTCAATGCTTCCCCTGAATACACATGAGGAAAAAGCTGGTTTTATTTAAAAAAAAAAAAACCCAACAAAACAAACCAATACATACAGAGGTATATCTGGTATTACCAAACCTCCATTTATCGTCATTGACCAGTGAGATTCACAATGTTCAACGACTCAAGTATTTTACTGTGAAGCTCCTTCTGTTGGCTGGATTTGTTGGGTGCTTATTTAGAAACACTAACCATTTTCTCTCTGAGAGCAGCAAGTACAACCTGCTTTCCCTAGAACTATTTACTTTCCCTAGAACTATTATTCCCTAGAATTATTTACAGCACAGATCTAGAAAATATTTTCCATCATTTTGAGAGAACTGTGCCAGCATCAAATCTCCAGTTCAACTATGCTCACATGAAACTGGGATAAACTTCCCAGAAAACCCATCATTCTGCCAGTCACCATTTATTAAAAAAAAAATTTAAAAAAAAATCATTATATACTGGGGTACATGACTTCTACTGATAATTTCTTTACTTAATCATGATGTCAGAGCAAAGCAAAACTAGCTGAAAATCAGCTAAAAGGAAATCTTAGATGATCTTAAGGTCCTTTCCAAGCATAACCGTTCTATGATTCAGAGATCTGTTATTGTTCCTGCTTTAATCCTTGGGATGTGTTCCCCCAAACCAGGTGGAAGCAGAACAGTATGTGGTGTAACTACAGTGTGTGGGTGTTGTAAATTCACATCCTCCCAAATGATGCTTTATTACCTCTTCCTCCCACAGAAACACCATTACTGAACTGACTGAGGAGAGAGAAGGTAAAAAAAGCCTCTGGAACTTTCCTTTGTCATAGGGAGTTAAAATTGAAAGTGGGACCACTCATAGAAGTGGTGTGGAGATTGCTGCCCAGCAGCTTCCACAAGTGTATGTTGGGCAGGCAAAAGACTTTACTAGATTCTTGCCAAGCATAGCCCCCAAATGTTCTTCAGAAAGGTTTGTGAAGCCTTTCTTGGCTCAGAGATTTAGGCTGGCTCTTAAAGGAATACAATTCTCTTGTCCTCAGAGGTCCTCCCTCATCTTTCCCAGTCCAACAAAATACAGACAGTGAAGTACAAAACCATCATTAGTGCCTTATTGAGGTAAACACTAGAGAGAGTTCAAACCTGAAATCCCATTGACCTCACAGGGAAGAGGTACTTTGCTTCTTCCTGTATCACTGCTAAAGATGATATCAATTCAGATAACAATACAGTTAGTGTCTTGTGTTTTGCAAGTGCTTTCACTGGCATGATTAATAGAATCATATTTCTATAAAACATAGGCCTTGACTATAATTGAACTAAGCCATCCATAAAGGTACAGTAGATAATTCAATTGCCAACAGCTATGTTTTGAAGTTGGGATTTGTTTTCAGAGTGAAAGGAACCTATTGATTTATAGACATGGTCTACTAAAAATGTAGATTTTACTGCTGTTTGTTCTTTGTGAGTAGGGTTGTTTGAGTACCTTTTATGTTTTATTCAAGCTTCCAATAATTATCACAAGTATTTCATTTTAAAATATTTAGCAATTCAGTGAAATACAGAACTCACATGGTTACTTGGTTTCTTTCAAAAATAATTTCTCTTTGAAAGCTACCTTGCCTTCCTGTGGCTCGGGGTATTACAGTTCTCATTTTGTGAGGGGAAAACTGAGTCTATGTGCAAGCTTCAAATAATTGGTTTTCTTCGGGTGACAATATAGGCTTTCATTACAAAACCCAGATTTTCAGAGTACTGAAGCACAGCTGGTGTTCTTTGAATGGGGGAAGTCAATGTTTCAAATTCTTGGAACCTTCAGAACGTTTTGAGATTGATCATGTGGTTTTTTTCATGGTAAACTGGATTATTCAGAGGAATGGTACTAATGAGAAAGCAAACCTGTCATCTCTCCAAGTGTGGTGTGACCTACACAGTAACAATCAGACACAACCCAATTCCAATTTACTGGGTTTTATGTGTACACATAGCCACAAACATTATATTCTCTGATAAGTCTTACCTACCATATCTAATGAAACATGTACATTTTTTGCTGAGAAGCGACAGAAAAGCGTATCCCCACACTTCTTCAGGCACACGCTAATGCAGAAATCAATACTCTTTTCTCATCAACAAAGAAATTTCAAAGCTGCTCTTCGTGCATGGATAATAAATTGCTTAACAGTAGCCCAACAACTTTAAGACATGTTCTTTCACAAGCCCCAGTTTTGACACAAGTTAAGATGTGATCCTTCTAACAGGTAAACACAAACAAATTTCTGCTGTATAAATAAAAAATAATGCTTTGAGTTTTGTGTAACACTGAATGACTAAAGAACTCCTCAAGAACAGATGAATGTCTACCCACATCACAGGATGAACTTCTTAGTGGTCCTCAGGGTCAGAGCCAGAAACTCATTTCAAAGAGCCAGTCAGAAAATTCTCTGTATTGATGATTATAGTAGACTTATCTATGATAGTAATGAAGTCTAGGGCTGAGCTAAGCATAAAGCTAAATATTAAAACCATAAAGATTTAAATTATGACTAATACCAATGAAGATTTGAGCACAAAGGTGCTGAAGTTAAGCTTTTTGGCAGCGAACTTTCTACAATGGTTGCCTCACTCTCATATACTCTGGTCTCCAACAAGCTTCTATTTTCTTTTGTTCACACAGACACAGTTTGAAGAATCATTCTTTGTCTTTTTGATATTGTTTCCCTATTTTTGCACTATTTTCTGGCATCTGCCACTCTGAATTCTTGGGCTGATATTTGCCTCTGAGTTTACCTCAAGGTGCTGATGGAAAATTCCATAAGAAAGCAAATTTCATTACCGGTGACAAAACAGCTTAAGTAATATAGATAATACATAAGTCATCATAAAGCAAAGCGTGGTACTGATTTTGCAATGGTGGGTGTTGGACAAGCAGCTCAGTATCTCTCTAAAATTAACTTAAGTATCACGCTGTATTCAGATATATTTGGAAAACAGCTTTATCTATATAAAGGTTAGCATCTGCATCAAAGGTCCTATTAGAATTTGAACCTCTTTCTCCATGGCTTTTTCTCTTGCCTATTATCTTTACCATGGCAGGTAGCTATTGGCAAGACATCTGAAAAGGTGCACAACAGTCTTGGACTTGAAGAAAAAGGCCACTGGAGTTCATGAGGAAGCACTAATCTAATGTTTTTTGCCCTGGGGTTCATTCCACATCTTAAAACATACATCACTGAACATACAGAATGATTGAAAATAGTCATCTGCTGACCATTATTTGCTTGCTCCTGTAATTCGAGATTACAGTATTCCATTTTTCCATAGTAATGTACCAGGCCTCAATTCAAGAAATAAGAAAAAAAATCCAGAGCAACCGTAATTAAATGTCCTTTAATTTAATAAAATCATATGTCTATAAAACATAGCCAAGTAGTAAGCAGTATCTGATTACCAACTTTTTTTTTTTAAGTTTGACGCAGACAGAGACGAAGAAGAAGTGTTCTTTGACATAAGTTCAGCAGTTGACAATAAACTATTTGCAAACAAAGAGGCTGCAACAGGTGAGTTAATGTAACATTTAAAGAACTACCTTTTTATATTGCATGTGACATTGGTGGGATGCCTTTTTCATATTCCTCAAGTATGCATGTATGTACTGTAGCAAAGTCTTGACCACTCTCAAACATTTGCATAATTAAGGTCAAAAAAGTATCATTACACTTGGAAGCGTCATACAACCCACCTAACATAGAATCATAGAATCATAGAATAGTCAGGGTTGGAAAGGACCTTAAGAACCTAAAGGACCTAAGATCATCTAGTTCCAACCCCCCTGCCATGGGCAGGGACACCTCACGCTAAACCATATCACCCAAGGCTCTGTCC
>JANEMJ010059680.1:0-13479 GCA_024361745.1 Cacatua alba
CATGGTTTAGTGTGTGGTGTCCCCGCCCATGGCAGGGGGGTTGGAACTGGATAATCTTAAGGTCTTTTCGAACCCTAGCTATTCTATGATTCTATGATTCCAAGAAATAATTTATTAAATGTATACGTTGCTCTCAAAGAAGGAAATCTTTCCAAGCCTATTAGGCCTATATGAAAAAGAATACATTTTATTTATACTTAGTGAGCAGAGAGAAAAGGAAAAGTCTCTCATGTTTGTAAAATAAACAATAATTTAGCCCTCTGTCTCTCTCAAATTTGTCTTCCTCCTGATGCAAAGTTTCTCTCTTAGTGGCCTTTTGGCCGTTGCACTGATGAACAGACATTAGGAACACATGAACATCGTGATGCTTACTCCTATAACAAAGCTTACTTTACAAACATAGAGTGAGACTGTTACCAACCCCTTAATGATCAGCACAGCATTCATCCTGTGTACTGAATGAGACCAGATGCGAAGAGAGATAGAATTTGAGACAGAAAAACGGCAGGAGTTTCGCCTCTCCTACTTTGTTCTGGATCAAACCACAGAACTCCTTAATTTACAAAGGTCAACTATTCTGAAGTGTTACCACAGATCTTTGCCTTCCAACTCTTCTGAGGTACTTTGAAGAATCCCTCTCTGTAGTAAATACTTCCCCTAAAGTATGTGTGGCTGGTAAGACCTGGTTTATCTAGGAAATAAAAAAGAATTAAAATTCAGAGGGCTGCACTGCCACTTGTATTTGTTTCAGTCTGTACTTATGCTATACTCCAAAGAAACTGCTAAAATCAAAAGAACAGGTATATTCTGTACTGTTATTCTGACAAAACTGCATTAGAGATGAGAAATAAATCTCAAGGTGCATTACTTCGTGAACCATGAAAAGAAAATAATCTCTTTCTGAAGTTCAGTTACTCCCTCATTTCTAAAGCAACTTCACATTGTAGAACTGCTCTATTTTTGAGTCACTAGTGCAAGAAACTTCGGTTTTGTACTGGGACGAGTTTGGGTTTTTTTCTCTGGGATGCAGTGTAGCATCCTGTGACTCAGAAGGGAAGAGCACTGTAGGAGTCTATCAAATCTATGTAACATCCTGTTAAGACACATAAACAAAACGAAACCCCAATAGCAACAACAAAAACCTAACACCTCACTCCTAAACGAACAGCCAGAAAAAAACAAAAGCCAGCAACATTCATACTTCATACAAGAACCACCAGTCTCCTACAGGAAGGCTCACTGGGAAATGCGCCAGGAAATCCTGTCACCTCTGTACTTCAAAACAAAACAGCTATAAATTGGCAAGAAGATAATAGACAGGTAGATGGTTCAAATAAAGATGTGATCAACCAAGGGTTTAACATCTTTCAGAAGCATTAAAATTTTGCACTTACTCATATCTTCTGATTAATTTCTGTCAGTCACATTATCAACATACTGCTGGTGCACAATATATCCCTTTAACAAGGAAAAATAGGTATTTAGAGATCAAAAATGCAGCTCTAATGCAGAACTGTACACTGAGTTCACCAGATGAAAAAAACATACCTTGTATAGGGCAAAGAACCACCATCACCTTTGTTTCTTTCTAAATAGCCTACAAACAGAACACACGCTTCCCCCATGCTAAGTATGCATTTCAGAAGAGTGAAAGGAAGGCAGCAAAATGCTTTCACATCTTTTTTTTTTTAGCACTCAGCTCTCACTCCTCCTGGACTCCCAGGTTTTCTAACATCTCTCACATACTCCAAAGTTCATCCATTCATCTTTACCACTAGTAGAAGAAGCCAGATTCTAGGTCTCTGAAATCAAAGAGTTGCTGCTGCCTTTTAGAAGGAGTGGGCTTGGTTTCCTAAAAGGAATTTACACAATCTAACTAGAAGCTGTTCTATGAATGGCCATGGCCTCCCTGATCTCAACCATAGATTACCAACCATTGTAGGATTGCAAAAGTACACTGGGAGCTGGACCGTCTGACTTATGCAGTGGAAAAGTTACCCCATCAAAAAGTAAATATAACAAACTTTAGTTTTGCTGCCCCAGCTCTGGTCACAGTCACATTGCCATTTGATCAGACACAAGGGAAAAGCTTGCAAGAACAGGAGGAGACTTCTGGAGTCAGATGTGTGTGGATTACACACATGATGAAACCAGTCTAAAGAAACTAATTTGAATGCATGTGAATAGCTAGCAAAACTGCAAACGTTACAGCAATTTGTTTTTTAACACAGAGAGCAAGAATATTAAATACATGCTCACACATAGATTTTGATTTATCTTAGTTGCTGAGACTGCATACTATAGAGTTGTGAAGAAGGTAGGAAAAACAGCATTGCCCGGAGGGAGGGGGTAGGTGGGCTGGAGCACAGCAATAGGTGGGATGAACACCAAATCCTACACTCTGAAATTTGGAAGTAAAAATAATGTTTCTGATCTCTTCTCAATCACAGGAAGAGGAACAGATTTTGAGGAAGAAGCAGCAGTATGTTTTTTTTTTTCCCTCAGCATTTCATGACATGCTGACTAGAATGGACCAATGGACATGATATGGTGGTGCAGCAAACAGGAATTACTGGTGACAAGCAGTGCAAGTTCTAACAAAACATTGCTAAAGCTTCCCTGAGTAAAACAGCTCTTAAGAAACAGAAAATGGATAGAGACCACAGAAGCTGAACAATGAGACCCCCTTTAAACATGAAGGACAAACCACAAAGCAGTACAACTATAGGAGGAAGAAAGTGACTGGCTACATTGGCAGCTGCTCAGTGAGGACTATAACCAATGTATTCTGTAGAGGCAGTAATCCTCCTTACTATGTATTGTTCAGATTTAAGTATTTTAACCTTTTGTTATACTAAAAATCTTGTTACGGGAAAAAACAAAACATACCTTATATGTAATGCCAAACTATTCTTTTTGTTAGTACAACTGAAATCTTAACAGTCTAACCAAAGAATTATTTGTCCAACTTTATTTCCACTCCACAGAAGAAGTCTTAAAACTTTCAAGTGAAAATTGTTATGCACGTAGTTGCTAACACCTCCCCCTTTCCCCACTGTTATGCTCACCCTCTCTCTGTTCCTCTGCATCCTAAGGTCAATGGCTCCAGCATGGCCAGAGGTGATGTACAGCAGTTTGTACACATGCCAGGTCTTTCACTGGCAGAAATATGATGGTGGTAGTTTCTTCTTTGTCACTCCAGGATCTGATAGGGGTAATTTCTTTATGTTTCCTAGCACAATTTTACATGCTGCTTTTCCTCATTGGCCTGCAAGTTCACATTTTATATAAATTTACCATACATGGTACACTTTACATATGTTAGATACTATTTCTCTGTTATCCCTAAAGCCAGTTTTGTCCCATTCTTATACTTGCATTTCTTTACTGCACACTGGAGGTTTTTTTAAAGTCCTGAGGGTCTCTCATGTTAGCTTGTGTCCTGTCTCCTATCATCCCCTGCTTGTACTCCACTATACTGCATCCCATGTCTCCATTTTCAAAGCCTCTGCTGTCCGACCAGCCCTGTATTTCTGCATTTTAGAGTCACAAATATCTCATCCTACACAGAATAACTGCTGTTACTATTATCTGTAGGAAAACTAATTTTGTAGCATGCGAAGGTATGCACAGATAAAACTGATTAGGCACAGATACCTTGTCACAAGAAAAATTGTCATAGCGAGTCCAAGTCAAAACAAAGCTCCAGGAAAGTCAGTATGGGTTCAGACAGACAAAGTCTGAGAAGCATCAGCCTAGGGCCTTGCAAACTTAATACAATGCCTGAGGCATATAGCTAGCAATGGCAATAGTGCTACAGGACTACACATTTCAAAACAAGTCAAACAACAGTATAATACCAGTTTCACATTAAGATAAAGCTTCAAAACTTCGGCAGTCCGTGCCAGGAATTTGTTCCTAGTTTGAACTAGTACACAAAGTCAGGTTCCTCTACTTTCAGCAGCAGCACTGGACAGAAATGCCAGTGGCACTATAGGATAGAGCAAAAAGAAGCAGAAGATCTACCTAGGCAGTTTTAAACAGCATCTTCTCTCACTCATGCTCCTGTTCCAGATACACATCAAAATCCTAAGTGTTTTTGAACAGTATTTTACTACTAAACCTGGTTTAGTAAACAAATCACTTAAAATAATTTACCAAGATCTAAATTGCTAAAATGCCTTCTATTGGCTTTCTGAAAACATTTGATGTAAAGGTTCCCTGAGAAATTAAAAGTGCTGAGCCTCTAATTTGGAAATTGTGTTCCTTTTGGGCTGCCAGGCACTATCCTTAATTTCAGTTGTTGGCAGTAAACAACTTCAATGTGAGGGCTATTAAGAAGCAATCATTCAGAGTAAGCCTCATGGGTGACAGAGACTGTGCTGACAGGATCCAGTTTAAAACCAGACACACACAAATACAGAGAAAATGCAATTCAGCTGCATGGATTAGTAAAACAGATATAAAAATCTGGATTAAAAAAAATCCTAATATTCTGATTTATGTGTGTGTGATTTTATTAAGTATGTGGCATTAAACTTGTAACCTTTTAGAGACTATTTATTACATGTGGACATATTACTGAACTTAAAAAGCATTCCTAAACAGTTTTAAGTTCTACTCTTAGAATGTTCAAATATGAAAATAGAAGAGTTCTTTCCACCCAGCATCTCAAACTCAGTCTTTTCATTCCTATTTCTTTTATAAAAATCCAAAGAGATTTTGGAACACAAAAATGAAACTGGTTTAGAGATGGTAATAATCTAATGCTTTTTATCCTGTATGTATGCAGAAATACTAGAAGTCAAACACTTCTAAGCATTCCCCCCTATACTCCCACAACAATTCTTTAAAACTGTGCTTTGGATTTTGAGGCACAGTAATGCTGTGGCTGCTTCATGGCACAGCCTGGGGCTGCAAACGCTCTCAGTCCTCAAACATTATCCTTCAAAGTTTTTAGAAGTTTCTCAGTTCTTTGTTTAGCCATCGCATGAACTCTCACACACAAGTTTCATTCAATCTAGCACTGAAAATAATTAAAAACCCATCTGTCCTTATAAATAATTCATTACAGGAAATAGACAACGCATCATCCTGACTGTATCATCTTAGGAACCTGAATGCGCACAAGTCCATGGGACCCGATGAAATCCATCTGTGGGTGCTGAAGGAGCTGTTGAATGAAGTTGCTAAGCCACTGTCCATCATATTTGAAAAATCGTGGCAGTCAGGTGAAGTTCCCGAAGACTGGAAAAAGGGCAATATAACCCCCATTTTCAAGAAGGGGAACATGGAAGACCCAGGAAACGACAGACCAGTCAGTCTCACCTCTGTGCCTGGAAGGATCGTGGAGCAGATTCTCCTGGAAACTATGCTAAGACACGTGAAAATCAACAAGGTGGTTGGTGACAGCCTACATGGCTTCATTAAGGGGAAATCCTGCCTGACCAATTTGGTGACCTTCTATGATGGGGCTACGGAACTGATGGATAGAGGCAGAGCAGCTGATGTCATCCACATGGACTTGTGCAAAGCATTTGGCACTGTCCCGCACAACATCCTTGTCTCTAAACTGGAGAGACATAAACTTGATTATCCCATTCGAGTTTACAATTGTGGGCAAACCAATTAAAATCCATTTAGTAGTCTCCTACCTGAGTAAGTTCCTGCATTTACCCTTAAATGACTAGAGATGAATAAGAAAAAAATAACACAAGTTTTAAGAAAGTCAGGAAACAGATACTTTTGAACATAAGAACTACTGGATATTCAGGGCAATTCAGATGTCACCTGTATTCCAGCAACAGTTATCTGCCTGCATGTACCTGATCTTGTTTGGGTAGGGCAGTTATTTCTCTAAATTCACAGCAAAAATATATAAGGTGAAGATCGCAGAAGGAATTAATTATGACATATCAACTGCTGATTAGAGCAACCCTTTCAAAATAAACAGCTGATTTGCAAAGTTTTCATGCTCTGAAAGCACATTTAGCTAACAGGCATTAAACACTTAGAAACATGCTTTGAAAGCAAGCTTGATTTGTAGCTGGACAAAAAAGCAACCAAACAAGCAAAGTAACTACCACCAAAAACTGTACACACAAAATTAAGCAAGCAAACAAAAAAAGCTGCAGGTTTTCTTTCTTTTGCACATTCTGTTTCTGAATTATGGGTCATCATGCCACTGGGTGGATGTATTCTGGTGACCTGGACCAATAGAAAATTCCCTAATCTCAATGAATTTAAAACCAGAATACTGTTCATGACACAGGTTTGGAGAAGGATCTCTGATACTGAAGATTAATAACAAGCACTTCTGGTGTTGCTTCTACATTTCTATATAATAGCAGAATGAAACCAGTAAGATGGATCTGGTTTACTATTGCCATTCAGAACTCTGTGGCGGCAGTAAGCCCCTTGAGAATTATATCGGTTCCAGGCTGCTGCTCTGAAAAGCCACCAAGAACAAAGGACAACTAAGATAAAGATACAAGTATTGTGCTTTTCCCCAATTCAAGGCAATGAGGATGTTTTAAATACTGTGCATCCTCTTCTCACAATAGTGAGACGAAACACAGGAGGAAGAAGGAAAGATCTCAGCAAAATTCCTCCATTTATCTTTTGAATGCAGCAAGACATACAAGCAGAACAGCTTGAAACATCCAGACCCTGCCTGAGACATCCAATTCTGGCCCTGAAAGAGAGCCACTTTATGTCCACAGCACTTGCTGCCTAAGAGGATGCTCTGAACCAGCCAATAATAAGTAACTGGCTGCCACTAGTCCTATACACTCTATCTGCGAACTTGCTTGTGGAATGAGTACTTGCAATTGCCCCTTTACTCTAAAAACATCACCTTTTTTGCGGAAATTGACTTTCACTATCAAAGTCCTACACAGCAAAATTAAAGACAGGAGAAACGTGGCTCATTAGGGACATATTGTGCCAAGTGAAACAATAAATAGGACAGATTTTTATCTCAGTTATTCTGGAATAATTGAGCTATAATTTCAGTGACTTCCACACTACTAATATCATTCATTAATTTCCTATAGATGCACTCCAGCATAAATGTGGTTAGAATCAAGGTCATCCCAAACAGATTATAAAATATCTTGTACAGGGCTAAAGTAGCAACCATGCTGATTCACTCTCAGTTACCTGAAATTCTAAATTTGGACTTGGATAAATATACCCAGTACAGCATTGCTTGCATTTGTAGTATTAGGAAATTAATTTCTTTTTCAAAGACATTACTCTTGAGAAGCAGTGTTTTAGTTTTCACTAATCTTAAGCTTTCAGTTGTGATTAAGGAGATCAACACCAAAACCAAACGAAAAATTGAGAGATTTTACTTACTTGAGTTTAATAACTTCTTAATTTAAGATAGGAGACATATTTCCACATAAAGTATTGGCAATCTTTTGGATTAGAATACCTTCCCTTTTAAAAATGAAAGAAAAAACACTCCACTTTTGATTGCTTTGACATTTTATTACCCCACCGTTTAGACTAACCTGAGCTCTCCAGACCAAAGCTGACCATTCAGAAAGCAAAATGATCAAGCCATGTAAGTAACATAGCTCAATTTCTAAATATTCAGGCACTCTGCATTCTTCTGGGCTTTTAGTTGAACACAAAGACTACGAAACCTGCCCTTGTTCTTTTTCTGCTTGGCTATTTTGAAGAGAACTTTATATTGCTAAGCTTTTGAATATTCGCTGATTGTCCAAAATGTAGATGAAGTACAGAATTATGCAAAACTAGGAACTCAAGAGAACATTTCTAGTGCTATGGGATGAAAGAAAAAAAAAAAAATGGTCTTAAAAGATAATTTTTAAGTTGCCTCCCTGACCCATGAAGTTCCCCGTACTCAGCACTGGCAAGGCTGCACCTCAAATACTGCGCTCAGTTTTGGGCCCCTAACAAGAAACACAATGAGTTGCTGGAGCATGTGCAAAAAAGGGCAATGATGCTGGTGAAGGGTCTGGAGAACAAGTCATATGAAAAACAGCTGAGGCAACTTGGGTTGTTTATAAGAGGAGACTCAGGGGGACCTTACCGCTCTTCTGCAACTACCTGAAAGAGGGTTGTAGTGAGGTGGGTTTTGGTCTCTTAAGTAACAAGCGACAGAACAAGAGGTAACAGCCTCAGGCTGCACAAGGGGAGGTTTAGATTGGATATTAGGAAAAATTTCTTCACCAAAAGGTTTTTCAAGTTTTGGAACAGGCTGCCCATGGAAGTGGTGGAATCACCATCTCTGAAGGTATTTAAAAGACATGTAGATGCGGTGCCTAGGGAGATGGTTTACTGGTGGACTTGGCAGAGCTAGGTTAATGGTTGGAATTGATGACCTTAAAGGTCTTTTCCAACCTAAGCAATTCTATGATTCTAAGTTATTTTTATATATATTATATATATAATTATATATTTATTTATATAATTCTAATTCCTTATCTGCTGCACATTTCTGCCTTTCTACATCTGAAAACTATTCCTTGATCTTTCTAACTGACCGATATCAAAGCTGTGATTTGATTTTTTCTGTAGATGCTTTATTTTAAAAAAATCCTCATATTCTTATTACTGCATTAAGAAAATGTGAAACAGTCCTTCTGGGAGTCTTTTTCAGGTTTCATGCTCATCACAAGCCAGCTGGCACTTAAAATTAATTACAATTGGTTACCTTGGTAACACTAAATCACGCTTGAAAGTTTCAATATTGTTTATCCTTATAAGTTTCCACATCAATTTCAGTTGCAAGGGTAAAATATTAGGGACCAAAGTTCAGCAGAAAAAACTATCTAAACTGACCCTGCCACTGAACCAGCACCCCTTTCTCTCTCATAAAAGCATTTATAGCTTGTTGCATTCTGTTTTAAAAACATTTATACTTTGGGTATGTACCCTTAAAAGGCTATTCATCAAATGCTTACTGTTCACATCAGACACCTACTGTTCAAGTCATAGATTCTTAGATCTCTGCTAAATTGATATTGATTTCATATGTTCAATTAAAAGCACAATTTAACTGGGCTGAAAGCAGAGACTGAAGAGCTTGTTATGTTGCTTTTAAATAGCGTAGAAAAGAACAAAGCTACTTTCAAATGCATCAAGCTACTCCCAGCAGTCCAAATTCTCCCTATGATTTAGGATAAAGCATCATCAAATGAAAATTAAGTCTTACTTTGTTCCTTAGATTTGGAAGAGAAATTTCATTTTACAAAATGGGCTTTTCAGCATATAGATTTTCCTGCAGGGTGAGAGGTGGAGGGTTATAAATTTTGTACATAAGTGTCTGGGTATATTTTGATAACCGTCCCTTTTCTACCTTAGCTTTAAAAGGTAAGGACCTTATTTATTCTGTAATTGCCAAATTTGTATGTTAATTTTCTACTTGCTACAAAACTGGTTTGATATTCTCATCTTTTAAATTCTGTATAGTATGAAACACATTGTAGCTACGAGTTGTGAACAAAGCCTCTTTATATTAATGTAAACTGATGTCAGATTTCAATGAACTATTTAGGTCTCTGTAAAACACCAACTGATATGGTCATCCCACTTAACTGAATTATATGATCTATCCACCATGAAATTTGCCCCCTTCTCTGAATCACAAAGAAAATGTAGCCTTTTCTGGCTACAGAACTATTTTTTCCCCCTCCTAACATCCCAACCCTGCAAATGCTTTTCCCTAGTTCCTTCTTGCTCCACACCTTTTGTCACAAGAGCTCAAGGATAAGGAATTACACCAGATTAACATACCTTCTCTCTCCTCACAGGTCTATAGGGCAAAACTGAGACACAAAGCTCAGGGTCTGAGCAAGCCATGAGTCTTTAGAGCTCAGATATGCAGCAGGAGAGCATGCAGCTGAGGCTCAAGGTAAGAAGAAAAGTAGTGGCTAAAGTTGTCAATAATAGACTTCTCAAATCTCACTCATCTCCTTGTCATCACCTCCTCCACTGCTACCTGCTAAATCATTCTTAGTGACATACCTACTATCTTCTTCTCCTGATCCATGTGCTTATCACCAATGCTGGACACCTGGGAGTGGGAGCTATCACATTTGTGTGCTATAGAGAAAGCACCTAGCAGGGCCTCACCACCCTCTAAAAAGTAGAGCCTCTCCTTCAAATTCTCTGTATGGCCCAATTTGGATGCACACATCCATCTTATGAACCACAAAGCAAATATTCAACTCAGACATTCCCCTGATCATGACACCCAACATAGACAGATGCATGCATTGTCACTCCAGAAAAGTGCACGAGAATTTCACTAAGTTCCTTAGCCTTTTTAGAGCCTGGGGTGAGGATAGAGAAAGTAAATTGAGAATTGCTAGGCTGAAGAATACAATGACGTCCATCAGTAAAAATACCAGTATAAATCAATGTAAAATAACACCTATTCAGAAGATGAAGGATGAGGTGCAATTAACCTTACTTTGCAATCGAGGCATGTGTACAAGCAGAGTTCTGGTACCCAACATGAAAGCAAGTAAAAGGCATTTCTTGAAAAGTGCTATTTAAAACACGTCCCCTTTTTCATAGTAAGAAGTGAAAAATGTGCTCTTCACACTTTTCCAGTTACACAGAGAACTGGCACCGCAGAGACGGGGGGCTCCACATTAGCCCAAAATAGCAGATAGAGCACATTAACATTCCTTTTTCTTTTCACATATTATATAGAAGTTTTCAGGTATTTATTTTGCAACTAATGTGACATGTGAAACCAGAATCCTTGATTACAACAAACTTTTCCTTGAGGTGATTAATTCATAAACCAGCCTGTGACTGATTCATTTACTCTGCAGATCTGGGTCTGAGATGTGCAGCACTGCTTTGCCCTTTGCATGCTACTCCATTCCAATGCAGTCTTTCATTACAATTAGTATTAGTTAAGGACTGATCAACAAGAAAAAAGACTGAAGCACTGAGTCACTGAAATTCATGTATTATGATACCGCAAGTTTTAAAAGTAGACATAGTCTGTCAGACCCTGTGGAGCTTTCTAGTTAAGTTCAAATCCAAGCCTTTACCTACAACTTGTCTAAAGCCTCATTTCAGATTGTCCCCACACATCTTTCCTTGGCTAAACACAGCTGTCAAGAAGCATACAAAATTTTACCCCTCCAATACCCATGCCACTGCATTGCTCATAAAAAGTGTTTAAAACCCGATCAATTTTTCATACAGCTCTCATGTGTCATAGAATCTACCAGCTACACTGCTATTTCAGCCAGAGACTTTTTTATAGGAGAAACCACCAATCAAGTTGAAATGTCTGCCAAGGTGGATGACATCTCAAAATTTGTCCCTGCTAACAAACTTAAAAAACACAGTTTGGGCTCAGATTTTCTGTGTGACAGGCTAATAGAGTAGCTGATTGGTGTATCTAGCTCTCTGGGTGTTTTTGTTCTTAATCTCATGCTGCATGTATGGGTATCTGCCCTCTGTGTGAGCTGCTCATCAGATAACACTAGGTTGCTATAGTGATTGCTTAAAAAAGAGAAGAAACCTAAAGCTGAATTGTGGAGAACCCTGAGGCTAAAAGATGGATAACTGACCAATCCTGAAAATGAAACTTAAGCACCATTTTTCCTGAATTCTGCTAGAACTGTTTACAAGGCAGTATATTCTCCTTTATGAAAAAAAGGCAGCTGGTTTCTTCCATTAAATCTTTCTGATTGATACCTGTGTTGGAGGAGATCATAAAAAATGGCCAAAGAGAAAAAAAAAAAAAAAAAAAGAATTAATGTTGACTTTTTACTCACCAAAGCAGATTTTTTTTTTATGGATTCAAATGGGAACAAAATTCCCCTCATATAACAGAAAATTTTATAGATCACAAGGAAGTTAAATAAGATGCCTAAGGCCAAAATGGGTCATTGTTTCCTGAAACCTGAACTCAATCACTCTATGTTACTGCTTCAGATAAAGATTAACATATAAAAGTCCTTAACAAAACAGTGGATGTGCAGACATGTGCAATTCTATTAGGTGATGAATATTCACACACTCATACAATTTATAGAGGAGAAACAGAATTAAAACCAAACATCTAATGGAAGCCAACATTTAAGGTTTTACAATCCTTTACTTTACAGCTTACGTTGTCACACAGATGTTTCCCTTGGTGAACCTAAAGAACCCAACCTGCACTGCGGTATGAGTATACATATTACATAGACAGTGCTTCATGAACCACTGGGCCCCTCTGTAACTCCATTTACCCTACTGTGGCCCAGAAGATAGACGACTCCAGTCGTCTCGACAGCCTCTTGGGAAGAACTGAGAGTCCCACACTCAAAATAAATTAGTGAAAAATAAGAACAACAAGTCTCTCCTCAACAAAAGAGGAGAAAGAAACAGAAGTTGGGACCCAAAGTCACTGACAGAAAAGGCAGCATCAACATCTCTGCAGGGAACCCCATGGTTTTGAATAATTTCCAACAGTTAAAACAATTGCTTGAAAGCTGTGACTCAAACTGGCTGGCCTGCTACAAGTAGAATAATTAATATGCTATTAAAATATACAATAATTAAATAATATAAGAACTATATAAAATTATAATTATGTAATTAAAATAGCAAATAATAAAATATCAAAAGCCAGGTTGGATGGGACTTGAGCAACCTCGCCTATTGGAACTTGTCCCTGCCCATGGCAGGAGGGTTGGAACTAGGTGATCTTTAAAGTCCCTTCCAACACAAACCATTTTATGATTCTGTGAAAATCAACCATAGAGACAGATATCAGAAGTCAGCATCTACTTAAAATATTATATTATTGTTTTGGCCAAACATTCACTACTGCTACATGAACTTTCAGTGGCACAAATACCTCTATATTTGTATGACATAAGTCTGGTGAGTTATTTCAGGAATACTGGCATATTTGAAGACAAGAAGTTCCATGGACAAATATGGGAAACGAATGCCTAACTAAATCTTCATTACTTACCTAATTTCTGTCTAGTTCTGTATACCAGAGGATTTAGCTGCCTATCACTGGCACCTTATACAGTGATTTTCATAGCTCTGATTTTACTGGATTTAATCATTGCACTAATATTCTTTTTGATTTAGAGATTCATCCACTGGGATGTGGCAATGCTGGTAGGAGCATTCCAGTGTCTGAAATTCATTCTGAAAGATCAGAACATTTTGTGTGCTTGGAAACTGCTGGAGGACTTTTTAGTACAGTTTTAGTCCTTATTCAGAAAAAGTTTAGGGAACAGTACCTGCCTTTCAGCAGATGGTGGATTTACAGCAGCTTTCACTTCATCATTTTGCTGAGGTGAGTAGCTCAAGAGAGAACGCCTTCAACACTGGAGCGGGGGGAAGCTCAGCGTCCAGGAGCCTCATTTGAGAGCGGCAAGAGCCACCGAAAGAACCTGAAGTCCTTGCCAGGACTTGCACAGGAGCCACCAGATCAGCTGACGCGAGCAGCTGACTCAGAGGGGGCGGAGCCAG